>KB667633.1:1048520-1076545 GCA_000349065.1 Anopheles quadriannulatus
CCTCCAACTATCAAACTCCATGCAAAAAGCTGACTAGAATTGTGAAGGGCCCCACTAATAGTAATATTGCTACAGCTTCCAGAACTACTAATACTGATACAGCTACTTCTATCATTGCTATTACTACTAGTACTGCTATTACTTCTACTGCAGATTCAAAGCATAAAAACCATCAGCACAATTGGAATATCTGCATAAACTGAATATCCTTTAAACTATACATTTCCAAAACCACGTAGTTCTATAACAAACTTTCTTGGGAATAGACTGACTGTAACATAATACTGTACAATTATATGGATGGTATAAACAAATCTTTTAAGAGCTTCAACTAATACTGAGCAATTTTTAGCTGAATGGACATAATTGATCATCTTGAATTAGCAGTAGTCATTGTTAGAACTAGCTTTTGCAGAACCTTCCAAATACTATCATATTCATAAGGAGTTTAACAATTCCCGTAGCTGATAGAATTAACAAGTAAAACTTTGGTCAAAAAATTTACAATAAAATATTGTATAAAGCACATCTAATTTATAGTGACTAAATGCTTAAAAGTTTGAAAAATAGACACAAACAAGCCGTTTAAAAACTATACGACATTCATGTGAGTGTAAGTAGATAATCCATCAAACTAACAAAACAAACCATTGAATAGCACACAAAACGCCTATCGTTGCAAAAGTTACAATTAGCCCACATGTACTACAAATTCTATCAATACTACTCTAACCCTTCCCGAGCACCTAATTCCCAATTAAACGAGAGCACACACTGTTCCCTCCAACCAGGACAATCGAATAAAAACTGACTCTGACGCTGCATGTGCTACAAAAGTTTGTCTTTTGACTCCCCTTGCCCAGCCGTTCAATTAGCATCACAGCATCCGGCAGGCATCCGACGAGACGCCGAAACATGGCACATTGAGGGGTCCGAATCTTAATCAGTATTTTAAATATTTATTAAATTTCACCCCTCCCACTATGGATCGTTTTGCTCGCGATTTGCCCTTCTTAGTTTTGCCCTATCTTGTTTGATTCGCAAGCAAGCACACACCAAACCCTCGCTTTAAAAGCGTAACTGCAGCTGGAAACAGCGTAATGATGCGGCCAGCCTGACGTCGACGTAATTCTTTCTCGTTCTCATTTTTTCTTCCATTCCCGCTGCTGAATGTGATGTGGTACAAACCGAACGCGCACACACACACACACCACCGGAAACACCCTCGCTTGAGTGGAAAACGTTGAGTTCGTCCTCCCTCGTCGTCCTTTGCGCTCGTGCTGCCAAGTTATTTGATTTGATTTGCAATCCCATTTAGCGGCGAAGCAATATCGCGTACGGAACAGAGTGCTTTATCTCTGTGTGTGAAGGATGTATTGTGTGTGTGTGTGCGTGTGTGTTCGCCGGATGTCCCTCTTGCCGGATGTTCGCATTGTTCACGTACTTTTGTTATCGGCGGAAGGAGCGAAATGTTGAACAAAATTGCAACAAAAAAAAACGGATTGCGTCGTTCGAGGAGAGTATTATGTGGCAAAAATGCTGTTTAATAGAAGATTTGAAATGTGTAATTTGCTTTACACGATGTTAATGGTTCTTCATATGTTATGGATTTGTTGCAGTGTTTGATATATTTTATCATTCAACATGAAGTTTTATTATTTCACTAAAGCATTTCAGTTCCAATTCGTTCTAATTAAAATATCGTTTTTAAATATTTTTCTTCGTTGGCGTTTGCTTACGCTTTTTATAGATTAAATTTACACACAAAATTGACAAAACAAATTCAGAAAATAAGAGAACCATAAGACTTAAAGGAGATTCACTTAAAAAAAATGGTTTAATTCAATCTTTAAATAATTTTGATAGACAATAGAGAGAGAGAGTAACTCATTCAGTGTTTTTGATAGGATTACATACTATGAACAAACTCCTTCCCCAGAACCCATGTAAAAAGTGAACATGGCCACACATTACAGAGTTTTCCAAGTCAGATTCAAATGTTAGCATTGTTATTCACCGCATAAAAGATGTTTTTCAACAGCTGTCAAACGTTTTATTTGTTTTAAAATGAAATTTCAGTTTCAACACATGATTTTCAACAGATCACAAAGAGCTGTCAAACTCAATCCAGCTTGAGACGTGTTGAAAATCATGCTGTAGACTTTAAAAATTATTATGATTATTACATTTATTTTTTACACATTTTTATTTTTATTAGTATTTTTTATAGAACATTTTATTTTTATTTTATTTTTTTATTTTTTTTATTTTTTTATTACTTTTTTTTTATAATGGAAATGAAATGTCAGATCGACGAGGATCAACATTTTGCATGCGGTGAATAACAATGTTTACATTCGAAACTGGCGGTCCCGTGATACAGGTCCCGTCTTGGGTTCAAGCCTAGAATGGACCGTCCCCCGTAGCAAGGATTGACTATCCCGCTGCGTGGTTATAAATTAAGTCTCGAAAGCCTGTATAGGCCGACATGTCCGCGTAGGACGTTACGCCAAATAGAAGAAGAATACGCTCGAAACTGACTGGAAACCCTGGAAACTGGAAAACCCTGTATTGATAACTTTAGTTGAATACTCGTAATAAACCTGAGAGTACAGTGTTTCCAATTGAGACTGCATTATTCATCGGTTGCGAGATGTTTTTCAAAAGCTGTCATACAATTGTGACAGCTGTGCTGTTGAAAAACATCTCCCAAATGTTGAATAATGCTGTTATTGGTGTCTAACTAGTGTAAATGCAATTATGTTCAATATTCTTTTTATTAAATATTATACACTTAATAACATCCTTCTCTTTTCGCTCTACCCTCCACACACACACAAACAGAACGAACTGGCCAGCCTGGACACGTCCAAGATTGACTACCTGTTCGGTCTGTTCGACTACGACCATCTTCCGTTCAGCGCGGACATTGCCAACGGCAGCGTCACACCCGCCCTCGTCCGCATGGTGCACTACTCGCTCGAGATGCTGCAGAAAAAGGAACACACCAACGGCTACCTCCTGTTCGTCGAAGACGGTAACATCCGGCGGGCCCACGGCCAGAACGCACCGCGCAAAGCGTTCGACCAGGTGCGCCACTATGCGAACGCCTTCAACATGGCCCACATGATGGCGAACGAGCAGAACACGCTGTTCATCTCGATGAACGACGTGGGGAGTACGCTTTCCCTGCCCGGCTATCCGGCCCGTTCGTCCGACCTGTTGGACACGGCCGCCGGAACCAGCAGTGCCGATGGGTTGCCTTACCTCGGGCTTACCTACGCCACCGGTCCCGCACACTCGACGTACTATCGGACCGGGTCGGGTCGGCTAGACCCGATGGAGGTGCTGCAGAGTGTGCCGAACGGGCTGGAACGTACCTGTCCGGCACTGGTCCCGATGGCGGAAGGGGCTGACGGTGGGGAAGATGCGACCGTGTATGCTTCCGGTCCGTGGGCGTTCATGCTGTCGGGAGGCTACGAGCAGCACTTTGTGGCGCACACGATTGCGTTCGCTTCCTGCATCGATGGTGCTTGCGATGGGGCGGCCACGTTGGTCCTTTCCACGGCGGCGTTGCTGGCCGCACTAGGTGTGCGACTGTTTGTGTAGAGTAGATTGAGTTGTTTGCTCATGTAACAAATGCTCAAAAGAAGGCGAAATGAGAGACCGAAGTATCCACTTTTTGTACAAAACCATGCCCAGAATAGTCTGTTTGATGCGCAAGGGAGTGTAAAAAGATATAGAAAATGGGTTGAAAATACTTAAAAAGACAGGAAAATATAGAGAAAGGAAGGTGGCATTGACTTGGGATGGTTTTTTGTTTAAATAAGAAGATGTTAGCGTAAAAAAAGGAGTAAAGTTGCAAAAGTGTTTTTGAAAGATTTGAAATAAAGAAGCAAAAACAAGACAGTGAGTGTGTTTTAATCTTTTAATCAAATTATGTTCAAAAATAGTTCTCTAATTTCAATAAAAGATTTAATGTAGATTATTAATCACCATAATACCAATGGATGAAGCAATGAAACAGTCAAGCATATCTCCTGCGCACTTATGCACGCTTTAATGATTAATGAGCACAAATCAACCGTCTCGAGTGTCACTTGTCAACTTGTCAGTCTATCGTTAAATTAGCGTCGAAACACCCCGAAAACCTTCAATGCTCGCGTTGCAAATATATTCCCCACAATTCCCACAACTTCCACGGCAAAGCGCAAAAGTTTTTTTTTCTCCAAGCAGCACTTTTGAAAGTGTACCTCGCTAAGCTTATTAGCATAAAAACCAGTTTTACGGCTTCGTTCCAACGAGCGGCCGTCGGTACGCTGTTTTCCTTTATGCTGAAAACTCGTTTGCGCGTACAGTTGGCTTTCGCTCTGTGGCACCTCAAAGCTCTTTTTGTCCGCCCTTGTTTTGTTTGGTGAAGGTTTGGTAGTTTTGTACCAGCAGGATACACCGTGTCTGAACACTTTGTGTTGCTTCTTGATGTGTTCAAATGTTCAAAACACAAGTTAGCATTAGTATGGTGTTTAAAAGGGCTTTTAGACATATTTGTGGGTTGTATTGTTGTAGTTGATTTGATAATTGTTTAATAAGTGTTCGACTTTTTTAGGTTATTTTGATGTCCCTAATTGAAAACATAAGTTTAAATGGCATACAAAAAAATGTTTAAAATGCACCAATTCATTTCTAACAATTTGAGCGAATCGAAGCGTTTCTATGTTAAGCGTTAGGAAACAGGGCGGAGCTAAACATTCTCAGAATTGTTTGAAATAAAAGGGCAACGGTACAAAAATTGAGAAGGGTGAAAATCCGAAGCACTCCGAAGCACAGCCGACAATGATCCGAACGTACTGCTCGAAACTACCCTTAAAGTGCTCGAAATCGTGGTGCTAGATTGGGACTTGCTAAGTAATGTGTACAATTGTACAAATAATGTATTATTGAGAGGTTTTTAAACATTTAACATGGTAGAATTAATCTCTATCAATATTTGAACAAAGTACTTTTAAGACTATAAATAATAGTTAATATTGACGAGTCCAAACAGTATGTGGAAAAATGTAAATTTCCCGCAATGTTGAGACAATGTTATTCGTAAGCTTAATATAGTAAATTTTCTTTAATATTTTTTTCTTCTGCTCTCCTCTCCATGACAAATATTCCACCTTATCTCTCGGGAGGAAATCCGCAAAAGGGACGCTCCTTCGATCTGGGGGATTTATTTTTCCCTTCTCGCACATGCGCATTGCAATACACTGCAAAGAAAACGTTTTACAGTACTGTACTTTTCACTAGTCGATGCGAGTGGATGTTTGCTGCAAATTTTGCCAGGATGAGTTGCTTTCTAACATGTTTTATGCGAAATTTAGAAAGACAATCACAATTTGTGTACATTTTTGTGATTGTACGATTCTAGTATTACCTGATACTTGAGTGTGCTTAAGACGCAAAAGCAAGAGTACCGATGAATTCATACGCTGGGCGATTGATCAACTCCGAACGGCTAATTCGTTTAGGAAAAAAGCTTTTTATGTAAACATAATTTGCTATTATTCTCTATTTTCTAAAAAAGAAGAACGATGTTAAACATAATTGGCAAGATAAGCAGGTCTACCACTCAGGACAAATTATTTAGCTTCGATGTGGGACAATTTGTTTTCATAGAAATGATGTTAAAAACAATGATTAAAAATTATCATCAAAGAAGTCTATTTCTCACAAAAATAATATAAACTATTTTTTACATTTGTTAACTGCATAGACAAACACATTTCGCTTCAGCTCGATTTAGGTTTGCTGTCGTCGGATTGTGCGCACGAAAACGAAGCGGTGAGTTCCGATGAGTTCATACGCTCTATTCAACGTGCGTAGTAATGGGTAGATAGAAAAACTACCGTCTTTAAGCTAATTTTTGCTACAAAGCTAGCAATATGATAAGAACAACGATAATGTAATGTTAAAATTGTCTATAAAACAAGCAAAAACTCTAAACAAACGGGAAAATTACATTGATGCCGAGAAAGGCGAGAACAGATGAGTTCATACGCTTTGCGGGGAATGCGCATTAGAAGAAACTCTGAGTAACAGTTTTCCGTTATTCCGAGTACCCGAAGGCTTCAATTTGGTGTACTTAAACAGTCTTGTGCGTAGTTTCACGATACTTTTTTATTCGTTGGTCATGAAAACCAAAAATACATCGTTTCTTTCATATATTCTGCTTTTATGTGTCACTACAAAAGTGGTCGTTGTAGGTTCTCTGTCTTTCATTTTATAAAGTAAAATATACCCAGGTATTACTGTATTGAGTTCTGGATTATATCGGTAGATCTATGTTTTTGGGTTGAATGAAAGTTGATCTCTATCTGGCCTTGTATAAGCCGTCGCGTCTATTAATTATACCTAAGTGTCCGAGCCCCGACGACAAGGTCTGATCTAGGGCGTAAAAATCTAGCCAATTCAAAGGAAACAGAAAAAAATACTGCTAACATTGGAATCCCAAGACTTGGTCAGGCAATTGCCTAAATCAATCCACATCTTGATGTGTTAAGTTATACAAAATATTGTTTTTTCCTTCTAAATGATACAATGAATCCGTACAAAGGAAGTTCTTGGAATACTCTATTTGAAACCTTCGTAGTAATAGAACGGAAAATACTTCACTGCTTGCATCTTGTAGCAGAATGACTAGGGAAGAAAAACAATGATCATGCGCAAATGGTAGGTTTGGAAAATTTACCAAACAAAGCAAGTAATGCTGTACGGGAAGATAACATTCAACCGAAGTAATGCAATACAGTGGAAGGTTTCTATAGTTTATAACAACTATTTACATGTAACCTTAAGGATAATTTCTGAATATTCTCAATTATTGCATACTCACAAATTCTAAAAAAGAGTTTTTCTCAGTTGATGGAAAGTTTTGATTAAACACGAAACAGCTTCGTGCGGAAATAAATGACTTTAACATTAATGATAAAGCAAAATTTTAAATCTTTCTAAAAGTCTTGAGTGTTATGAAAAGATGTTTGACCTTTGTGCATGTTGATATAGCATGTAGCAGGAATGAAATAGGATCAAAAGCCGTTAGACACTCTCAGAATTCAAAATGAATGCTGAATTAATGCGTATCTGTACTGTTTGCTGCATCTGGAACCAATTCTTGGAACAATATAGACGCTGATTGTGAGAGTGTTTTGTTAAATCATCATTGTATTTATCGTTGAAAATTTGAAGTTATCGATGTTATTGATATTTTATTTTATGTTATGTTATTAAACGACAACGAGTTAAAAGAAATAGTTGGAAAACGGTTAGGTTGAATGAATTTCAGTGCTTTTAAACATAATTATTTCTTATTCATCCTTTTTTATTTTTGTACGTTAATTTTTGGAAATTATTGCCGTTCCTCCAACAAGGTTTCGAAACGAACGAAGCAGAAAGCAATCACAGAAAACCAATCGCACACACTACAAAGTGATTGTTTTATTGCGCTTTTAGTACTCTTGCGGCATTCGAGCAAAACTTTCTGCAGTACATTTTTTGAGCCTCTCTCTCTCGTTGCACCAACGCTACATGCATTTCAAGGCAACCAGCTCGTGTCGCTTGCGAAGATGAAGGATGGTCAGCATCGTCTTTAGTTTGGCGTTATCGTCGCCCGGCAATCGCAACCTCGTACAATCCTGTCCTGTCGCTTGTTGGCGAGGCTTAAAGGGAAGGAAGGCCGGTAAAACTGCCACTACCGGGAAAGGCAGCGGCACAAGCAGCGGCCGCCGCTGCGAGTCGAGTGCAATTAAAACCCGAACCAATACGGCCCACGGTGACGTGCGTTGCATGTGCAATGGGAATTGCGCTGCATCCGTCGGAAGCGATCAGCCGAGCCGAAGGGTGGAAGAAATGGGTTGGATTGGGGAAGAAGTAGGCGACGGAAAGATTCGAATACGTATCTCAGATGAGATGCGATCGTTTTTCTGCTCGTATAGTGCTCTCTGTATGTGTGGTTGTTGGTGCACCGCCACCTCGCTGTGGCCTTTTTTGAGAGCAAAGGCAACACTAATTAATTAACAATCCGGCTCCGCACCAAATCGAGCGGGTTCGTAGCGGCCCTGCAGCGCTGTTTTCGGTCATAACCAGGGTGGTGGTGATGGTGGCGAAGACGCACCAAAAATCAACAACGCCTTGGCAATATCACGAAGCGAAAGGGAAGGGAAGGGAAGCCTCTAGTTGGCACGTTTCGAAATCGACCCCAATCGAATTGGCCTTTTTGGGGGCCGCAGTGAGTTGAGTTTCATATGGAATGACACATACCGTGCCGAAGGACAAGTGTTTCGGTGTGGGTATATGTGGTGTGGTAATAAGTATGTGTATAACATAAAAAAATGTGTTAAATGTGTATGATCCGTTGGTAGATAGGAAAAAAACCCTTGTTCAATAGTTTTTTTTTGGGAATAGACGTTGTTTTACTGAATTGTTTGCTCTGACGTAATTGGTTTGGGATGGTCTTGAGTATCTGCAAACTCACTAATTATTTGACTCATATGTAGTGTTGCTTATGCTGCAGGGTTTAGGATTTGGTGGTGGTTATTTCTGAATACGAAATGGTGCTTTGCTGTACCTTTAATAACTTTCGTCATTATTGTCATTAGAGTTTAAATTGATCAATTTCGTACATTGTCTTCTTTTTGTCGTAACGACCAACACGTAATATAGACCTATACAAGCTTTCGAGACTTATCACGCAGCCTAGTAGTCAGTCTTTCCTACGGGGTATGGTCCATACGAGGCTTGAACCCACGCTAGGTATGTTGTTGAGTCGTGCGAGTTGAATACTGTACCACGGGACCTCCATAGTGATATGTAAACAAAGACATGATATACACTAGGTTGAGCATTTTGAGGGCTGTATTACATACTGCATCTTCTTACTACCTCGTATTGTTCACTTTTTACTTGTCAGGGCTGTTTTATGTCAAGGCCTGCCTGAATCACTAGTGTAGGTTTGACTTTCAGTGACTTATTTATTTACCCATAGCAGGTCATACGTATGCAAGAACGGTCCATTTGGGGCTTGAACCCATGACGAACCTACGAATGCATGATGTTTGTCCACCTATTCTGTAAACAAAATCGATTTACATCAAACATTATAAAGTTTTCCAAGAAGCACAGGTCAAATCATCTTGTCATCTTTGATTTTTATCATCATCATCATCATCTTCTTCTTCTTCTTCTTCTTCTTCTTCTTCTTCTTCTTCTATTTGACTAACGTCCTAGCGTAGACTTGCCCGGCCTATACAGGCTTTCGAGACTTTATTCAGTACCAACAACGCAGCCGGGACTCAGTCACAGGCCTTTCAACACAAGGACGGTCTGGTCCATTCTAGGCTTGGACCCAAGAGCCCAATGTTATTGAGTCGTACGGGTTGATGACTGTAGCGTGTGACTGCTTCTGTGAGTTGTCGTACTATCTGTTTTCTGTTTTCTGAACTCCGTGTTACATTTCGTGATTCGTTGATGTCTTATTTTTTATTTTACAGAATATGAAAAAATAACTTCTCATAAAGAGTCCAGACAGTCAGTCAACGGTATTGCAACTATTGAAAAGTCTTGCAGAAACCTTTCAGTTCAAAGAATTTTTATAACGTTGTTTTTGTATAACTTTTTTGAATAGTTTGATCGAAGATTTTTTTTGAGATATTCCAATGCCCCAAAAGCGGATTTTTGAATATTCATTGCGATAAGAGTGTGCTTCATCGATTTTGATGATACAATTAATTGAAACGCTATTGTGTTATTGTAGCGTGAATTGATTTCTGCTCATAATTATACTCTAGGATCACAACTAAAACATAAAAAAAACAGGATGATATGCCTTATGGTTGTTGCGATGTGAGATGTAAGTATACATATTTTTAAGCATTAAATCTCCTTTTTATCACATCCATCATGCTGTCATTAAATGTTCTGCTCTTGAGTATGAACCTATGTTTTTGCAAATTTATGAAACCATTTTAGTTTTATTTTTCATAAACCTTCTGTTTGAGGTCAACGATTATAAGTTATGTTTTGAGGCCGCTAGAGAATTAGTCTGTCATAGGGCATTGTGACCAGCAACTTTTGACAAATACGAGCATGTTGCTTTGTAAATATGTGCAGTACAGACTCAGTAGGAGTTTGAGGATTTAAAAGGTTCGATTTTATCGTATTAGGTTTTTGTTCGATGTTTGTTGTCTCAGTAGGACATTGCTATTGATCTTTTGGTAATGCTGCAAGGTTTCGTCCCAGGAATGTTGTCCATTGTCTAATATATAGTTTTGTAGGACAACTGCCTAGTTCTGTTCTGATGGATTGCTGATATGCTTTGTATGAATAGTTTTATACGATAAACTAACTTAGCTTAACTTTTATAAATTTAGCTTCTTTATATTAACGCGTCATACTACCTGATATGTCTGATAATGTACGATAACATACTTAAAAACGAACTAAACATCTATTGTTTGTTAAAACATGTACTGCCAACATGGAAACCAGACAGCAAGGACCTAAAAATGGATGAGTTCTGAAAGACTCATGAACAAAAACTGTTCTTCGCTCCATACACAACCGAGGGACCGGATCGCTTTTGCGTTCTAAATGGCAGCTTTTCATTCGACAGCACCACCACGCGCCACCAGACGGTAAAATGGCCATTTTTTCTTCACCCCATGCACGCTATTCCCGACCAACGAATGCTGTTGCCTCACCATCATCGTCATCGCCGTCGTCGTCGTGAGCATCATCGTCATCATCATCATCAAACCGCCCAAGGGAAACAGTGCCGCACACAAACCTCACCCATACCAGCCCAATCGACCCAAGGTGAAATTTCACTGTCCGAAACAAGCAAAAGCAACACCGTCGATGGTACACTACGATGCGTACGCACACACATTCAAACTCACAGGGACACACGAACCCAAGGGGTCGAAACTGTGACTGTGTAAGTGTGTGTGTGTGTGTCTGTGGGCGAAAGAGATATGAGGAAACGTCGTAAAAGTTTTGCTGCGGCGCAAATAAATCGATTTTCATCCCCGCTTTTCTGGTGATCCCTTCAACATCAACGAACGCACACACACGCACGCACCCTTTCCTTGGCCCCCTTTTCAAGCAGGCAACCACTTACCGGTCAACCCGCCCCTCTCCCTCCCAAGCAACCCCCAGTATCCCCAGGCCGATTGAAAATGTTTAAAGTACGTTGCTCCCACCAACGGCGAGGGGATGAGGGTTGAAGAGAGGGGATGAAGAGCGTGTTCCCGTTTGCGGTGCTGTGGCCCTTGCCGTGAGAGCGATAGAGAGAGAGAGCGAGCACGATCGAAGGCAGCAACGTCACACAGCGTCATCACGTTTTTCTGCTGGCAGCAGCAGTGTGACACCGAAAATCTCTGAAACACAAGCTGCTCAGCATCACCACTACTAGCAAAGGGGCGCAAGCGAATAAAAAAACCTACCCCTTACTAACACACCCATACCAACGTCAGCACCATCGGTGCGCGCTCGTTCGTTTGACTGTGTGCGAGCGCTGCTGTTGCTGTGCAGCACCGTCAGCAGCGAGCGCCCTGAGTGATGTTGGTGAGTGGAGCGCTCCGCTCGCTCGCCACACTCATCTGCCTTTACCGCTGCTGCTTCTACACCCTTAGAGCGCAGCCCTTACTTTACAACACAAACAGCCAACGCTCTCGGCGTTTGAGAGAAGGAGAGAGAGAGAGCGAAATGGCATTCACAGTGTGCGAGCGAAACAGCGCGACACTTTGCGCAGTTGCAGTAGAGCGTTATTGATCGCGGCGACCGGGCTAGAGCGCTGTGGAGCATCATTATTAATGAAAATTGCCGTAATAAAAGTTTTATGCTCCGGCGTGGAGCATCCGTGCGTTGGGTTCTCTGGCTGGGACCCAAGGAGCGGGTGGGTTTTATTCGGGAGGTGGGGTGGCGGTTGGATGCGCTGTTTGGTAGGAATTGAGAATGCAGGGTTGTTGGCCGTTTATCGCGCGCGAGGTTTGGGTCTGCTAAGGGTATTGGCGTACGGGACGGGGGAAGCTCGGGGAGCTTTATGCTTTATGCCCGGGCCCGGGTACTCGGAAAAGGATCCAGCGTAGCACAATGCGAAATTGCGCTTCGGAAATAATGGGTCTTCCTTGTTCGCCAGCGTCCATTCTTGGGTTTGTGATTGTCTTGTTTTTAGCGAGCGAGTGAATGAATGCGAACAAACCACTGCCCTGGAGCGGGTTGCTATTGATGGCAGATTTCGATTTGTTCAGCATTCGGACTGAAGCAGTTCTCTCTATGCATAGAAGACATGGTTCTAAAAAGTTGGAGAGTTTATGTGTTTTGAGAACTATTCTAAGCGAAGAGTTCCTAAGCGTCTTGCCACACACAAAACCCATTAAACGCACATGTCGCAAACATAAATCACGCGAGGTTGATGATCAAGCAATCGGCCACTTTGGGGGACTTTGAACTGGATTACGGAAAGAAATATGGAAAAATCCCTCCATCTTCCATAGAATGTAGTCCATTTTTGAACGAATATAAACGAAACGGTGCTAGAACATTCGAATGACAGATTTTACTGTTTGAAGGTGTGATCTGGTTCAAAATTGGATTGATAGTGATGTCTTTAGAAACTACACGCGTCAATATCATATAGTTTAATACTTAAATTCATCCTTAAGTAAACTCTAGTTTAGCTAATTTTAGTCATGAAGTGTTGTTGCGGCACGGTCCATTCTAGAGCCCATGACGGGCATGTTGTTAAGTCGTTCGAGTTGACGACTGTACCACGAGACCGGCTAGTTGTTGAGGACAGGTAGAACTAATTGAAATAGTCCATAAAACACTATCTTTTATAAGGAACGCTCATTTTTGTACTAAATTATGAGGTTCTCAACTCTTCTAACATTTAGGAATATCTAGCTTAATCCTAACTAAGCTATAAGTTTCTATAAGTGTTGTAGGTTCTAATGTTGATACTTAATTATGGATTTATATAACTGTTTTAACATATTCAATTAGTAAGAAAAATCACGTATAATACATCTGAAATGTTGGATAGAGTTGGTACAAAGAGTTGACCCTTGTTAAGTATATGTATCATTAAACACACTGTTTCACAAAATACATCCTCCAGCGTCCATTTACCAACTCCAATCATTCTAGAAACATCCAGACATGATAACAAGCACACGTTCACGTGCCCGAAGGTTCTCCATTTTGTGTTCTCGATGGTTCGGCCGTTATGGATTCTGTTGCTAATCAAAATGACATGTTTGTTATCGTTGTTGTTTGGAGTATTTTTTTATTTCTTTTACTGTTGTTTACACGCACTCAAAACACTAAGCGTGAGCAAAGAATGAAAATAATAACACCATTAAGCCATGGTTTGTTTTTTGTTTGTATGTTCTTTATCATGTTTTTGACCAAATAAACCACACAACAGCAATAACAACCACAGCAACAACGTCGTCGTCTCGTCATGCTTGACCGTCCCAATGCCAATGTCTGTGGTTTTTGGTGCTATTCTTTGCTCAACTTAACAACAACATCAAAAAACCCAGACAGAAATTCTAGTTCTGCATCAGTCGCCGCTTTGCGGTTTCGTCTCAAAGCGTGGGCAGCGAGGCGTAACAGACGCGAACAACATTACACAGTACAAATGAGTACACGACGCTGATCGCCTTAGTAAGATGAGCATTTTTATAGTCAGACGCAACGACAGAACGAAAGTAATGTAAAGACACATTTCGATTTCGAGCATCAATGCGTCAACGGCGTCTCAGCTCAACTGCAACGGACGAACCGCGAAACAATAGCACGTTTGGGGCCTGACACTCTTTCGTTGCTGTTTCGTTATCTTAATTTTGAAGGTGTTTTACTTTCGGCGAGTTAAGTTTCCCCCGTTTTCGATTGTTCGTTATCTCGGGTTCAGATATGATTTGTTCGTTCGCTAGGGGGAAGAATATCCATACGAATATGTGGTGTAACAAAAAAAAAAAAAGTGGAGAATAAATCATGACGGGTAGACAGGGTTCAACTCGTAAAACTCCTCTCTCTGGCTCGTAAAGATTGTGAGTTCATCTTGAAACGAACTGTGACAAATTTGTAGACTATTCGAGTTTAACGAAGAAAAGTGAAAGAAAGCCGCCCGTAAAGCGGACATAAAAAAAAGGTTGCGATTCGTTTACGGTTCCGTCATTTTGTTTTCGGGGTGCTTTGAGAGTGATTCAAAATAGAGTGGTTTTTAGTTGGGTTGCGGCTTCGCTAAGCTTCAGATTTTCAAGAATTTCATTTAATTCCTTTTTTTATTACATTTAAAAGCAGGAATTTGTCTTAAATGGTAGTAAAGATAGACGGTGAAATTACGGAATAAAACCGGTACACGTATAACACGAGTGCAAATAGGTTTTATTGTTTGGACTGATGTTGTTGCTAGTCTGTTGCCATATAAAATTTAATAAATATTTCATAATATTGTTCTGAATGAATATCATTTCTTGTAATATGCCTGTTCAGACTCAATATGTTGAACAATGCTGTATGTTGCATTTGGCGCCGGCCAAAGTTGATTGACCTCGTCAAATCACTCTTAGTTTTTACAGTGAGTACAAATATTTTCTGTATTCTTGAAGAAATTGAAGAATTCGACATTAATATCATATTTTTGATATTAAATTGTAGTAAATTCTATAAGTTGTGACCATTTAACGTAACGAGAAATACTAGTATAGAATAACTAGTAAAAACATTCCATGTCATATTCAGAAGTAGTTTAGTTAGTTTAGTTTAGTTTAGTGAGATTAGTCAACAATAAACGATGATGCAAGCAGTTTAGTTTTTTGTTGCTATATTTTATTCCGAATCTTCCAAACGATGATTAAAGATTGCTAGTAAATGAGTAGATGATTAGTATAGAAATGGATTACAGATTAAATTGAGTGTATCTTATTATTTGGTGAGACTCAAATGTTCCCTTACCTGGATATTACAATTGATTTTTGTGTTTTTTTTTTCGAGAGTATCCGTTGAATCAATGTTGTTGCTCCGTCACTCTAGCGAAAAACAGTGCTTGCACATTTATTGTAGCTATAAAAATAACGTGTGTAAAAAAAATGAAATACCAACAGAAAAAAGAATCTCTATCCATAGTTTTATCAATTTTCTGTGCAAAAACCTTTATTAAAAACATATATGTATCAACATAGGGAGTATAAAAACATTTATCAATCAACAAAGGGAGTATTCCTTCAACATAGGGGAAAACATGAATATCATTAAAAAAACTCATTAGAAAGACACTCCATAATCCTACCACAATCAAGTGTGGAATAGCGAATGTGAACTGTAAATAGATTGTACTGCATAGTGTAAGATGAGTGCTAATAACGGCTTTGTAAACAAATACTAGACTTATTTATTGCACTCAACCACCGGATGGTTGCGAAGTACTCGATGTATGTTAATCACAATTACGATTTAGGGAACGATTTCCATAAAAACGATATTTAAAGCTTGAATCATTCACGAGCTGGGTTACAAAAATCGCCGCAGCTACGTGGCTTTTACATTCTTTGTTGATATTGCAGGGGAAAATTCGCCACTGCCGACAATCTACATCACTAAAAAGGTAAAAAAATCAGATAACAACATTTGCAGTTCAACAGAGTGTTGGTAGAACTAATTGTAAACCCCAATGGTAGGTTTGCTATTGTGTTTGCCGATACAGAATATTCAACATTTCATTCTGTGTACATTGTGTTGGAAAATTATTTACTTGTTTACAGCAAGTGGAATGAAGCTTATTGGACAAAATGGTTTGTTTGCACGCTTAAAACGTGCTTGAAATTTACACAAAATGGAGCAACAATTCGATTCCCCGAAGCCGCATGATGCTAGAACGTATGATGTATTCATTAAAACTGAGCAAATGAATGATATTTTCCATTTTAACCTATGACCTTTGATGCCTGTCTAGTTCGATGGAGAAAAGGTTTTGAGTTAAGCTTAATTGCAATCAACCTGTAGCACGTTATTCAACCGAACCGTATCGTTTCAAAATGTCGTTTGACAGGACTGTTTGGTATCGACATCATTTTTTATTCCAAAGAGTGATTTTGGCAAGATTTTATCGAATGGATAGTACAGTGTTAAAGTGTTATCGTTGTATAAAGTATTTTTCATTCATGGTTCGGACTCACCAACTCTCCAGAAACCCAATGAAAAGCCCGTAGGTATCTGAGAATTCGAGCATAGATTGCATTACTTTTGCGATACATTTGATTTCATTCATTAAAACGCGAATCTTCACCAGCCCAGCGGCACACCTTCAACCGTATCGCGGCCCAATCTTCCGCCTGCCATCGGATGACACTTGCGGCAACGGTTTCAGTTTCAAATCCTTGAAAGACGCCACGGATCCGATATCGAGCCGAGCGCATATGACATGACTCGCCCGGCCGCTGCAACCATCCATGCGGCGCAAAGTGCAGTTGCAGCTCAGATTGCAGCGTTCGTCTGCCAATCTTGCCCCTCCACCCTCCTTTGTCAGGCTTGCCACCCCCGAAAAGGCAACTTCAGCCCTAGAGCATCGATCATCGTTTTGTTTGCTGCCAGCGATTCCAGCCGGAACCGCTGGAATCAGTGGAACCGTGGGCTCACCGGGGACGGACAGGGGCGAGAAACGCGAAAGTGACAAGAAAATCAGGTTTGCGTTCGAAGTGCTCGCGCTGCAACGATGCGACGACAGAAGATGTTTGTGCATTTGCCGAGCGCGTCAGAACGGACGACCTGTCGGGGGTAGCCGGGGTAGGAGACGAGCTCTGCGTTGGCATTACATAAAAGTGACATCAATTATAGCAATCAAACTGTCTCTGGTGGTGTCTGGCAGCTGTCGCAGCAGAGAAAGAGAAGAGGAAAAGAGAGATGGATGAAGGTGTGGTGAGCTACGTACGATGCAAATCTGCTCACCGACTGCACACGAATGCAGTCGCCCCCCAACTAACCGGCGATGTGGCGAGATTTTTTGCCTTGTTTCCCTCCCCGTGGTCTAAGCCGTCTCGAATTGAGATGTTCGTTATTGGGAATTATGTCCTCCAACGCGCCCCGACGCTCGTGCTCGAGTGGTGCGTTGGATTTGCAGTGTTCGCGTGATTCGGGCTGCTGGGCGCCAGTCTGGCAATCACCACACACACACATTGCGGAGGCAATAAAGTGTGGTATTTTGCAAATGCACCGAGGACACTTGGGAATACGACGACGAAGGCGGTGACGACGAATCAATTGAACTTTGGGGTTTATTGGGGCTGGCCCTGGCCGAATGGGAAGTTTGTAGCACTGCAGTATATTGATACAATTAATTGATTCACATTATATCATCCGGTATGTCTGGTGAATGGTTAGCATTAATTTTAATGATGCTATAGGTATTAAATAAAGATACATTTTGAATATGCTATAAGGTAGCGTACAGTTACATATTTTCAATCTGGTTTGTTAACGACGATGTTGGCCATTAGAAATAGACTAAGAAAATTGTTATATTCTTAATTAAAGTACGAATGGTTATGGTTCACTTGGTTGATGATGAGACTCTTTTATTAGGTACGTAACTCGCTGTTTTTCTTTTTTAAAATGGTCGTTTGTACCGAATTTGACGTATCCAAAATACAATAAAGATAGATATGGCATGTAGTAAACAAACTGCATGAGTAGAATTTATTTCACATTTTTACACAAAATTACGTAAATGCTGGAAAGTGTCGTATATATAAAAGCCAACACATCGCAATTCGTGGGGATTTCCAGTTCGGGGTTTTCGGAACTCAGACCGTTTTTTGGACCGAATATTGTTCAATAAATTCAACGCCACGCCAACGATGGTTCAGAATCAATAGATCATTTATTATCATCAATTTATGTTCCCTGCCGATCATGAAACAAGGTTGATCATCAATTTTCATTTCCACTATCATCCTACAAGTCCCGAGCCAGTAAAAGTGAGTCACAATGAGCTCAGACCTGTAGAAAGTGTTAATGCATCACAATATGAGTAACTGTTGCGACAAAGAAGGTAAATAATCAAACCAAATTTAGACAATAAATCGTTAAAAATATACTAAAGCTTGCAGCAGCTATTCAAGAAATGTTGTACAAATGAACATGCTGAGTTAGACAACATTTATACAACCAATGGCATTGTTGTAACGACCATAAATGGCATTCACTAATCGTTGTTCTTAGACAAAAATTAATGCTAAATATTTTTTATGAATTCCCATGAACATGTTTCAGTTCCTTTCTTCTAAACTATAACCTTTTCTGATGATAAACAATGCCCGGTAAACCTCTACGGAAAAGGCCGTTCTTTTATTGGTTATGCAAACGAACGAGTAGTTTCGGGGTTTCTATTTTTAGGTTGCCTTGTACCACGTGAACGTGGAATGTAAAACCTTGCGCAATGGGACCGGTATTCGATTGCACTACTACCAGTGCACAGCTAGTAGGTCTATTTTTCGTGTGCTGTAACATTTGGAAACCTAAGTCCAGTGAATACATGGCTCCGAAAAAGGAAATGATTTTAAGTTAAGAATGTACATACGAACATGATATTATAACAAGATGGCGTGAATGTAGAATCTGTTGGAGCAGATAGCTATTGAACTATTCTTCTCAACACACAAATATGTTTGTATAAGAACGGTTACTTAAGTCGTTGTGAGGACATTACATGTACAGTGCGTATGTCATAATGAAAAATAGCCTACCGTCAATGTTGGATCTGGAGCTACATAAGCTTTATGGAGCTACAACCTAAAACCAAATATTCAACCAAATCTTAAAAACACAGCAAGTGATGTATACTTTCACTTTGTGTTAGCATTGAGAAAGAGGTTCAGTTAATTACTAATATTTCACAAACCTGGCACACACAACAACCCAAAGGGGGTCTCAATTCTTCTTATCCTTTAGGGCCCTCTTTCCTCTAAATCCCCAACTGTGGCGACGAGAATGTAGGCATGTGTGTTTGATATAAACTGCCTTACTTTCGAAATTGAAATATTTGCTTTTTTTGTTGATTTTAGTGTTGAAAATGGTGGAAGTACGTTTAACGCGGAAAAGGAAACGAACACGAATATGAATGGCGTCAAAAATGTAATGTTAGTGTGAAATGTAATGTGGTTAGATGATCAGTTTTATTTCTATTTTATTCTTTGCAGTGATAGTTCAGATGTAAGTATAGTAGGGAAATATGTACCTTACCATATTTAGGTAGGTAGAAAGATTACAGAGCAGGTAATAAGTTATTGAAATAAGGGACTATGGGACAAGGTTAGAACAGAGTCAATATCAGTCAAGCCTGTGGAAAGATGTCCAATATTTTATTCTCTATGATAGTAACGTAAGCAAATATAAAGTAACAACTACATCATAGGTATGCAGCTTCCTGTGTTATGTTGTCTACTAAACTAGCATATGTCTAAAACTAGCTAGCTAGTAACGGTGGCCATTATACACAAACATAAAAATGGTACAGTGTGAACAACAATTAAAGGCTGGAAAATGATACGAAGGCATATTACAATTCGAGCTAATTATCATAATTGCAGTTTCAGCCAACATGTAGTATAAAACCAATCTACACTGAGTGAACGTCCATCAAATACTCCTTTTTTTATAAATAGCTAGTAAGCCTATCAAACGGTTAAGTGAAATTAAAAATGAATTAAGCACTCGTGCCGGATAATTAAGTAAGTAAACTGCTTTTGCGCTTTATAGAAGTACGTCATATAGTACTTCCAAGTCCATCATGGAGACATATTCAACCGCTACGTTCATACCAATAACAGCAGGGGTCTCCAAACTACGGCCCGCGATGACTTTGAAAACGCTAAAACAAAACAGTTTAATATTATGATCATTTTCAAACGTCAATATTTACTTTTTAGTCAAAATTGAAGCTTCAATAATAGAACGCTGAGATAGTTTGATACATTCTGTTGGTATTTTCTTATTAAAAGGAGATGTAAACGTTAATCCAATAGTTAAAGGTAGCGTCAAAATGGCTTCCCACAACGATATTTATAAGGCAGTAATGCGGCCCGTGAAGTGAAAAGTTTGGAGGCTTAGCAAATCAACCATCCATTCGATATTTACTCTCTCGTCGTATGTGGTACTATTATATAAATGCACAATTGGTCATATCCGGTGAGCACAAAGCGTCTCTTTTACGTTTGATCTGGGATGGATACATTTGAGTTATGCGAATACATCCTCGAGTGAAGCTTGACGGCGGAAAGGAAAACCTAATCAAGCGAACCCATTTGGATTGAAGTAAAGATAGTATTTCGTATTTAGTAAAATGTTGTCTGTTTCTTAAACACATAAAATCTTTGTCTCTAAAACTAGAGTTCTCCTACAAGAATAAATGCTAAAAATATATTATCAGACTATGCTAAGCGTTCGACTGTTCGACATTTGTTTTTAAATAAAAGATTGTTTACCAATACTAATCTGTTTGTAATATTGTAAATGTCAGAAAATGTCTTCACCGCCTAAGTCTTGACAGGCTTAAATGGACATGACTGACAGTGACTTATTTTGAGTCATGTATAGCAAGACAAGTGAATGATAGATGCGATACAGTCGAGATTTGAATCCCGTGACATGTCGTTAAACCGTTCAATAGACAGCCTACACGAATGAGGAAAGTTAATAAATGTTTCGATACGGGTTTCTTCAGCTCAAGTTATTCTCAGGAAAAAACGATATTTAGACTCATCTATCGGTCCTATCCTCTTTCGAAAGCTAGAAGAACAATAGTAAAAGCATAAAACCCATCCATAGACAAACCTCAAAATCAAGATGGTGACCGTTGCTTACGTTTCAACTGACGCAAACACGCTGCCTTTACGCTACAATCGGATTAACTGGCTAGTGTGTAGTGGAGTGTAGACTTTCTGCTCGGTTTTCTGCTCCGAACTCGATCCATTTGCCCCGATACCGTTCGGTCGACGGATGATGGAGATTTCATGTCAAGTGTAATTCAACCGATTTTTTTATTACTTCAACACACACATACACAGCGAACAATTAAGCGCAGTTTGGGGGCGATGTAAGCATTAGAGCACATGAGTTTCACAGTATGCTTTCATGTTCGAGGTGGAAAAGAAAAGCGACTCCCCCGGAGCTGCCTGCTGGGAAATGTGAAATGGAATGAAATTGGAAACGGTTTTAGTCGATGCTATCGAGCTTGTGAAAGTAATTAAGCCCGGTGAAGGAGAGGGAAAAAAGGCGATTAAACTATCACCGGATAGTGTATTAAATGTTGAAGATTTGAAGCGGATAAAGGTGTTAGGACTTTGTCAACAGTGACATTGGTTATCGATCTTTCGCTGTTAGTTAGAAGAGATTACCTTAAAACGATGCCATTTATTCCCATAAATCCCTTAAATTAAAATGAGACAATACTTCAATTTTTATTGCATATTGTTCTTTACTTGAAATTTTTAGATTTAAAACTGTGTTTGTTGAATACACCCTGGTGTTTAATCAACGCATTAAACGCAAACGGTTGTGCCACTAACGTCTCGAAAGCTGCCTTATTTGTTATTCAAACAAACTGTTTTGAACCTAAACCTCCCAAGTTGCCGGTACGTTTTCATTGCGTAAATAACATCGACTCTGCAATTGAAGTTGTATCTTTCTTTTTGTCTGCGGTACGTAGCGGTAGAGCAAAACCCGAACCCAACCACGACCGAAGTCGTTCCCGGTGCTCCCGATGTTCAAAATTGGCTTCGGTTCGGCTTGCTCGAACACTCCGCTTCAGGCCAGGCGGGAAAAATCATTCTCCGATGGAATTCTGTTAATTAATTTCCCCCCTCCCTCTTGCTCACTTCCCACTTGTTCCACCGTTCCCCGTTCGTTTATGCTGCTGCCAAGTGCCATCATCAGCAAGAGCAAACGATGACGGTGCCCAACAACAGCGACGACCGAAGACCGAAGTTGATGATGATGATGATGAGGACGGCTATGTATCGACCGTTCCATCTTTTTTTGTGTATCTACCCTGCATGTGTATGTGGTGCTGCCCTTCCCATTCCCTCTGTGCCCTTTCGTCCCAGCCCGTCGAGACTGTTTCGTTCCCAGCATAAGTTCGGTGTTCGGGCTTCATTCCACAGCCGTTTGCCAGTGGGAAAAATGTGACGGTGAGACTGTGAGCCGCACTGTGTTTGCTGAGTAGGCTGCTTTTTTCCGTTCCCCAAGCAAAAACCTGTGCGTGCCTTCATGTTCGCCCGCCTGTTGGTCGTCTACCTTCCCTCTACCGAGGTGCCGAGCAGCGCCGTCTTGGCTCGAAACGCCGCTGTACGCCGAGCTGACGCTGTTAGTGTCGTTGCATGCTCTCTACGGCTGTGTTGGTGCGCACTTTGTACTAGGTTGATGTTTAAAGCATTAGAAACCGCACGCATACATCTTCACCCGAAGCTGTCGGGGGTTTGCCGAGCATAAAACCGTAGAGAGCCGGTCGGAAATATGCTGCTATGCCGAGCCAACAACGGAGGCGGAGGAAACAGAGCGCGGTTGAACATTAAATGCGAACACGCTGCGAAAAGCAATGCGGAGCATTAATTCCTCGCCCCGACAGGGATACACTGACACACAGTTTGGTTTGAAAATTCGTTGCCAACTTAATCCCCCCCCCCCATTTATAAAACGTGTGTGTGTGTGAATCGAGCATAATCAATAGTAGCACATAGGTGAAAGTAGCGTAACTACCTCATTTCCACAAGGCTTGAAATGAAAAAGTTTAAATATAAAAACAGAAGTAAATCACGACAATTTCTGATACTATTCAATCGACGAACGACAAATACGGAAATATTCATGCATTGGAGCATCAAAATGACAAGAAAATGAGTTTTCCGGTGGAGCGAAATGACAGCAAACATACCAAATTTGCAAATCACTAGACGGATATGTTTGTCGTCGCTTAATCGCAAAAGCGAAAGAATGCAATAAAAATCCTTGCGTTCGGGTCTGGTGCTGGTTGGCATCCGCCACCCATTCCGCTCGGTTTAATTGCTGTTGAGAAATTCAACATGTGCTACATGTCGCTGTTCCCCGTTCGCTGTAAAACTCTCGTCAGTCGCATCAATCGCGTTGTTGACAGGCGGCATGATTAAAACTTGCACGGATCTTGGTGCGCACCGTGCTTGGTTTGGGTGTGCACAAACAATCAGGTTCACGCTTTAGTTGTTTCTGCTTTCTTATTATACTATTGTTTACCACTTGTTTGATGTTTTTTGATTTGTGGCATTTCTTTTTTCCATATTTTGTGGTAGTCTTTTGGTGCGCTTCATTATGATCAAACGATTCTTTTGTGGTTTTTGATAGAAGATTGTTGAAGATTATGTTCAACAGATGTTTTCGTTCGTCAAATGTGTGGATATTCCAGTTTTTTGTGTATCCTGAAGCTTATAGGATTCTTACACAATGCGTGAAATTGCTGTGAATTGAAAATCAAAATAAGAATTTTATTCTACAAAACTTTAAACGAACAATTTTAGCTGTGCTAAAGAAACAACATCCTTGATACGGTAAAATGTTGAAATAACTACAAGATAAAACATAATTCCAAATTTTTCTATTATCTTTTTTAAGGTAGTTTTACTCTAACTCTAAGTTTTAAGGTAGTTTTAATGTCGTTAGAATGTTTGAAACTAGTTCTTAACTTCAAGCTCCAAAGAAGAGAGAAGGCGTGGTGACCTCTTTGCATTATGCGTTCTCTCAATGGACGATTGTAGTCAAGAGTGTTCATGGATGGCGGTTGTGTTATTCCGCTGAACGTTATATGAACAGTAAAATCGTATAGAAGTATTGCCCGGAAATTTGATTCGACTAACACATATTTTCATTCGAAAAGTTATTTCAAAGTTTGCTATATCGTCCTGCTGCTTAAAGGATGAATATACACAGGAAAATATAACAATATCAATCACTGCTACCCACACCAGCGTATAAAGAGCTCAGAACGTATGATTTAGCCATACACGGTAACCATACAAACTTAAACACATAGTCTCATTCATCATTCTAAAGCATGAAATATAAGAGAACATGAATGTGTCTTTATTTCCATGCAACCCAAAAACTGATCTGCTGCAGGTTTATGTTGCAGTGATTCTTCGAGAATAGCAGAAAAACGGAAACTGGAACATAAACTTAGAGTAAACTTAAAGTCTTCTATTATAGTAATTCTAAATAATGGATGTACCTTTTTGTTCTAATAAAGTAAATATCAACTATTCGCAATGAGAAAAACCTATCGTTGTAGAATATATCCTTAAACATTATGATACGATATATTTAAGTTCTATCTTTTTCCCAAGCTTCTCTCCTTTATTTCATTCACTCTCATACCCTCATATATTTCACTATTCCTGAATAAAGTGTACCCGAAATGTTTTTAAATTCATCGAACAGTGAGCATGGTTTAATCTTCAGTATAACTCACACTTGTAACTTTCTTTGAATAAGCTTTAAAACCCTGTTTGGTTATATAGATTGTTAGATTTTGTTTGTCTTAATATAACGATGCACGAGTTTATGCCGGGCAAACAATTATTTAGACAACCAGATGGTCACTCCATTTTACAAAGGATCTATTTCATGTGAATTGAACCAAACAGGGCCTTTACAGGACCATGCGCGTCTGCTATTAGAGCATCCAGTTGCTAAATACTTAATTCCACTAGAAACGAAAGACACTATTTTCTTACCTACTAACTTATTTACTTACTTATCAGGCGCTACAACTACATTGCGGTCTTGGCCTCCCTCAGGAGTGTCCGAAGCCGCTCACGGTCTCGTGCTTTCGTCTGCCAATCCGTTATCTCGGCCTTAATGGCGGACGCCTCCATGCAAACTACGCCATCAAAGACACTAAATATGTTAATATTCTTTTCAAAGTGCTTCAGTAGTTTCTCCTAATGATAGTGAGCCATTCTCATCGAGACTTGTATTCATGTCGTTGTAGAAAAAGTTTGTAGAAAGACCTTTGTTTTAGATTAACTCCTCTAAGTATCAAAAATATCTCTCTTTGTTTCTCTTTAACTCTCTTTTTAGCGTTATCAAAGATAACAACGTGAACGTTTTGTTCAGAATCGCATCGTTATTGTAAAGGTACGCACGATTTTATCGATCAAGCTTATCGGATAGTCAAAAAGCGCTTTCAACTGTAGTATACACTACAGTATGCTTAAATTATGTGATATCCATATTTAAATGTCAAACGAAAATTTGCTTAGTGTCGCAAATGAATGGTTGTTCGCAGCAGCCATCTTACAGGGGTTTGCGATGTATACTATGACGAATCGTTAGGGCGCGTGGTTTGAAACAACTGAAAAGTGTGCTTTAGTTATGGGATAGACAAACAACCGACAATGTCAAAAGTGTCTCTCGATTTGCCAACTTCTCACGCTCAAAGTGATTGTTGTTTGTCATCAGTGATTGTAGCAAATTCGTATGGAATTCATAACCATTTTATCAAAGCCCTTAATATGCATAACCATTAATATGCAGCTTACATGAATTACTTACTATGAATACATTCTAGAGTTTTATTCAATTTCTTTAGAACAACGTCACTCCACTTAGGCAAACTAAAGACATTAAAAGGAAAGAATCGCGCATGCATTTCGTAAAATTCCCATATTTATAACAACGAAATACTCCAGACTACACACAAAAAATATTGAGTATATCATCGCACAGTTTTAATCTAAATAAATTCCTGCCTTTCTTTCAAATCCTCCTTGAAATTGCCTTCTATAAAGTAAACAATTTTCATACATAATTTGCAACCGGATCTGCCTGGCAAGCAGGCAGGCAACAAACTTCATTTTTAGCCCGCATTTGTCTACAAACCACGTTCGTGATAAAATCTCTTTCCCTCCAAATGGGAATTATTCTCCCACACCCCTTCCCCCCAAGGGACAAGGCGTACTACGGCGTACTAAACCCTTCCTGCAAAACCCACGCCCGAATCCATGGACCATGGTTATGATATTGCGCTGTACAGCATCGTTTTCGTATCTCGTTCCCCATCATAAAATAACCGAAATTCTACGCAATAATGCGTAAACCCCTCTCTGGTTGTGTTTGTTTAGTATTTTCCCATTCGGCGTGATCAGCATAGTGTTCCGTGTGTGCGTAGGTTCGCTGTTTGTCGGTGCTTCGGTGTGCAATAAAAGGTGGCGACATGTTGCACCACAGCATACGCACATTTTTTGCTGACATTTCTTTACGAGGGGATTACGATTTAATTGCTTTGCAATGAATAGTAGCAGAATGTGAAAATGAAAAGCCTTTGGTATCATACTTTTGTGCTCTCGAGACTCTGGGGATATAATTTAGCATGCTGTTAGTATGTCCCGTGTTTAAAAGCATTGGTGTAACACAGTCGTGAGTTCTTCTTAGGCATTTTACAAACAGTTTTGAAGGTCCTTTCTCTTTTTGCGTATCATCATTTGAGTCGGTTGTGTTGCTGCGAAACCTTTCCCTTGGAGTCTAGCCTTTTGGTAAAGAAGAATGGCGGAGAGAACTGCAAAACACGAGCAAAACGTATACCTTTGGGCAAAACAGTCCTCAAGCTCAAATGCCTTCGTTTTCCATTTATAACAAGGCTTAAACAACGACTAATGTGAACAGAGCCTTTGCTTTCGAGCGTTTTGTGTGGGGCAGTGCTCCATCCTTCACTGTCAGCCTGTCCTAACGCATCCCACTCTGAAATATGAAGCGAGTATGCCATCTTCTTAATTTCCTTCTCCCGAGAATGCCCAAACCCGAGGCAACGAACGAACAAATAAGGACCAACAGAACCAAGAAAGCCAACCGCACCACACACACACACGTCATCCAAGCTCTAACTTGCTGAACGAAGAAACAAAGAACACGAATGATGGAACGGAACGTTTCCCATACCCAGCACGGAACACGGAATGGAACGGAGCCCGAAAACTCAACATCGGAGAAGGAGGGTTGGAGCTCTAAAATAACAAAAACAACAACACGCCAACATAAAACGCTTCAGACCAGCGGCGCACAAAAAGCGGCAAGGAACGAATCTCGTCCGAGAAGTTAATACGGCCCATCTAAATGCGCATACATTTTCCTCTAATCCAATTGGTTTTTTCGGTTGACGGCCTCCCGGTTTGTGCGTCGGTGGAAGGTTCGTGGTGGTGGGTGGTGTGGTGAGATGTGGTGGTTTCTTGGTGGCGTGATGGGATGGGTATAATATTTGTGCAGCGATGTTGGGTCGTGAAAAGTTGTTGGGTTTTCGAAGTTTTGGCCGTAGCTGTGGAAGGTTTGCAGGAAGGAAATACGTACAATGGATGTTGTCGGTAAAATATTGTATTGAGGAAGAGCGTTGCAATTGAATTGTGAACTTTGGATGTGGTATCGCTACATTGTTGGCAAGGGTAGTAAGTAAACTGACGAGTAACTGTTACTTTAACTGATTTTGATTTCGTTTAGTTTAATGTAAAAAAGTTATGGTGAGATAAAACCTATAGTATGTGTTTCTATCATCAAAAAAGAAGTCACAATGATATGCAATGAATTCTTCCTTGCATTATTCTGAATATGTATTACATTCCGAATAATTTTTGTGCTTTATCATACACCAATAAAGTCATCTATTAAATGTAAGCAAAGCTGAGACTTTGAACACCATTTGAACGTTGAACAATTTAATATAAATGCATCCTTATTGTATATCTCCCTGCACTAGTTTCATTGTATCATTCAATATTCAACATGATTTAAACGTATACAAAAAAGTTTGTGAAGGTTTTTAAATATTTCTATTTAACACGTTGTCTGCCACCATACATGCCCACTAAACTGCCCCGTCAGGCCACGGAATCACTCTTTGAAACGATTGCATTTGCTTTTGCATTATTTCTATTTAAACAAATTCATCAATTCTCTTTGTTGTCTCAGTC
>KB667633.1:1077162-1101640 GCA_000349065.1 Anopheles quadriannulatus
CCACTATGTGGCTGACGTGGCCCGATCGGAAAAAACCCGTCAGCCACATAGTGGCTGACGTGGCAGACAACGTGTTAATTTTCATTCCATTTGAAGATAGTTTCATTTTCCACTAAACGTGGTGTTTATTGCTCTCAATTCTGAATCATTTCAAAGATTTATTGAAGTAGCTGTTTGATTCCCTACCACAGTTCTTTTTAAACTTTTTTTTAAATTGATTATAGAAAAGGGGTGACTTGTTGATGGCTTCTATTTGGTAATAATAAATCAATAATATGTCAGATTATCAAGTCTTATTCGCGATCATTCGACTGAGCATAAAAATTACTTACATTTAAAACCTAAACATAAATTGGTTATCATGTTGCTCTTATTACAATTGCAATCGATTAATCGATGAGCTATTACGTACGTTTTTGTAAAAAAAAAACTAAATTAAAGTAACTTAAGGGACTTCTTCTTGTTTGACTTTACGACTCACATGGACTTTTTGACAGCTTATAGGAATTCGCCACTCATAAGAACCACAAAGTTTTGCAATCCTTGTTGCAATCCTTGTTATGAGAAGATGGTTTAGAGACTAATCGATCCTGTGCAGTCTTCTAGGAGTCGACATATCTCTCAAATAAACCACTGAGCCACTACCTTAAGTATTAAGGAAACTACATTTATTAGGAACATAATTTAATAGGAACATTGACTTATTTCCTCCATTCAACTGAAGTAAGCTGAATGCTCCATGTCTAAACTGCTCCTATAAGCGGTTAGATGTTTGTAACACCTTTTTCCTTTCCGGAAATTAATACCAGCATCAACAATTTGCCATAGCTTACAGCTGCTGCAAGCTGCATAAACTATTTATAACATTCCGATCGTAAATTATAGATACATTATGCAGCTTATGAACTGTAAGGTGCGGCATGGAAAGCCATTTCCTTTCTAACACTCCATTCATAAGTCGTTTTCGCAACACAACTACAAGGTACACAGCAGTCTGGGAATAACACGGTATGGCATTGAATGTCGGGGAGTTATTGCAATAATTAATGGGGCCTACAAGCTGTACAGTTACCATGAATGGTTGCATTTAGAACTATTTTTTGCAGCGATAACTGTCGATGCAATAAATACTAAACTAGAACATTTATGGAAATTCTACTTATTCTCATGCTATTTATATGAAAGTTTAATGCATTTTTCCTTCAGTTCTTGTAATAATAAAAGTTCTCTGAGGCATAGTAGATGATACTTGGTGGTTTGTTGGTCTATTGCGATCCAGTTTCGGTCATTTAAATGAGGAAACAGTTCATATTACGCAATGAATGCGGTCAATTGCTAGTAGTAGCCTTTCATTTCTCGTTTTTGAGGTAAAAAAGACGTCATATATCGACAAAAATCACTTCTTTGGTTGGACATTTTACTACAACTGATGATTCTAGTTTATTTTAGTCTCATTTTGTCCAAATTCTTTTACACTAATTGACTGATTGCTCAAACTTCCAAGGCCAAAATGAAGTCTCTTTACCTAAGAACATTTGTTCTCAATTCTTCAGCTAGATCTGAAGACAGTGAACAGTTTTATGAAATGATCCCCTTATCTTTTGTCATGAAAGATGAATTTGTCATATTCGACACACGCGTATCACCCGTGATTTGATTGGATGGAGAATAGATGAAGATGTTTGGACACGTTTGCTGGCGCTCGTTGGCTTAATTCTTTTGGTTCTGGAAATTATAAATAAACTAGCGACGATGTCAAATTCTCTCTACACACAAAATAGTGTTTAGGATGAAGTAAATGAGGATTGAACAATTGGTTGATACTGCTGTGATGGCTGAAGTTGAAGCTAGTATTCCTTGTACTATATTTATTGTTGTTGAATGGTAATTCTATGTTCCTGAGTCCATGTTTCAGTTTCCAACCTCTGTTATAGCTTTGTGTTGGATGGTTTCAATGTGCTTTTTTTTTAAAACGATATAGTCAACGTTTGTACTATCAACGTAACAGGTAAACTTAGTCCGTTATATACTACCATTACCCAACGCTTAGTGTACCAACGTGGAATTGCTGCGTACAGCGAACGAAAGCAAGAAAGTCGACCCAAGACCAATTCACGCCAAACCGATTATGCGACACGATTTGGCAAACGGAGCATTTCACTCGGCATCTCGGCACACTCCCAACGCAGTCACAAAACCTGCACACGATTGCCAAACCGTGCCGTGTCCGGGCTATAAATACTCACTACAAATCAGTGCGAATCGCCGAAGGTCTTGGGGCGAGAGTTCGAGCTAGACCAAAGCAAAACCACCCCATCGAAACCGAGCGACGGTCGTCTCTCTGGAGGGTGGCAGTTTCACGGTGCTTTGCGAAATGTTTGCCAAACCAAGAGCTATGGGGCAAGGGGGTCGAGAGGGGGGGGGGGGGAGGTGTCTGATGTTGTGGTCAAGCAAACGCACGCCGGGGGGGGGGGGGGGGGGGAGGTGTCTGATGTTGTAGTCAAGTCAACGCACGCACGGTGGGGTCGTACGGTGGGGGAGCTGCAAACGTTGCCTTCGTCACTCATCGCTAATTGGTTGCCCAACGTGATCGCACTTGCGCATATGCGATTGACTCGTTCGACGACCTGTGGAAACGGACGGATTTCGTAACCTCCAGTTGGAAGACGAAATTGGAGTGTTGAATTCGAAGCTGAAAGTAGCGATTTTGTTGAATGAAGAAATAACTTATATTTGGAGAAACAAAATCATTTGTGATAAAGCGTTCAATATAGTTAGGGAAGCTTTCTTAGACAACAGAAAAATGGAACAGATAGGACAGAATAGGGTTTATAATAAAACAATACAAGCAAATACTAAAAATCAGTAAATGAAAGTAACTATGACGTATCCTATTGTCGATGGTCTACTGTTGATTGGTCAGGTCAGGAAAAAAGATAGATGAAGTAATGATGTGGTTCCTTTTTATTGTTTTTGATGCTCAAATCACATCCTTTGCCTACTTTTTACTTCGATGCTTTTTTATGAAATAAATGATGAAATGATTGGAATAGTTGTCAAATATGAGTTCACAAATTTTCATTAACTTGATATACAAAAATACTAAAATTGTATGTAATTGCTTCACATTTATTATCAAATGATGAACAAAGCGTAGACATACCATCAGACCTTGTATGGTATGGGACTGAAAGTATGTTACCACGCATCAGTTCTTATCTGCAGTTTCTACCTAATAAACAGCAAATACCATCAATAGACAGCCTCACAATCGAACAGCGGCAAATCCCCACCATACAACCAAAAGTGCTGAATGCAGATCGGAACAGCGATAAATGCAGCCACATCCACCGTGTCTCACAGTTTGATACAGCGCGCGCCACAGACATGGATGAGCTACGCTAAGGTCTTTTCTTTTTGCGCAACATTAACTACCGGCTGATTACTGCAATTAGAGCCCGGTCCCGACCGTCCGCTTCGGAGGGGAGGAGGAACGATAATGAGGGGCACGCATAAGCGAACGTTGCGCGGTCGTGGCAGGGAGTTTACGGGCGAGGGGGGAAATTTATCATTTCTGTCCCTGTCGGTCGTGTAGTTGTTAATTATGCTAAAACGCTAAACATGCACGACGATGCAGCAGTTTGCCATGATGCCATTACCGCGGGAGTGCATTTGAGTGCTTGTTTGTTTCGTAGAATTTGGGCGAGCAGCGCTAATGTGTGAGGGTACATGGTGATGGTGATGGTCAAAGCGTTATGTTGTTGGTTTCTTGTGTGCAGCTTTCAAGATAAATTAATGTTGCAATAAGAGTAGAATTAATTAGGTTTGATGTATAGATTACTGGCTGTGTTTTTGCCAAACAACTACAAACTACAAATTCACAGCTGCAGCACAGCGGAAGCAATAATGATATTGAAATGTCTTGAAAACTGACAACATCAACTGACATTTTATCGGAAACAATACGATGTCGTTTCAATTCAGTAATTTATTGATAAGAACACTTAAAAGTATATGAAAAAACAACCATTTTGCTTTGCCAGTGTTCGTTATACTGTCTTCCATGGAAATTCATAGTGTTGATGACTTACGTAAAAGGTACGATTGCCATGGGCTTTGAAGCACTCAGGCCCGTATTACAGTCGTAGATTTTACCATTCAAACCATGTATGATTTGGAAAAAACTTAAAACGAGTTAATTTACTCGAAAAGTGTCATCATAGCCTCATCATCATCGTATCAGGAACATTTTTTTTGCAGGAGACGATCAATATTTGCCAAACTTTTACTTCAAAAGTTAATATTAGGAGTGAACCATTTGTTAAATTTGACAGCCTATAACCATCAATTCCGTTTTTCCTTGGTTTTAGTTTGTATTGTTTTGAAAAAATTATTGTTCATTAAAGACTTTATTGACTTTTCAAAGATTATAACTCTATTTCAAGGTTTCTTTTATACTATTTTCTTAATACTTTTCAGTTATTTCTTCGGGCAATTGATTTGAAAGCGGTAAAAAGACATTCTCTTAATCACAAGTACATTCGAAATTCTTAACGTAGATGTTAATCATTACATTTACGATGAACTCTACAAACACTTTTTGAATTCTACCTGTAATATTTGGTGCTAAGTTCTTCTATGATCTCTTTGGCATTAGACGGACTTGATAGAGGACTTTGTTGAAAAAATGAAGAGTTGTCAACTTGCAGAAATAATTGTCAAGAAAGAATGTAAACATGTATTACAAAGTTTCACCAATGATAATAGCATTTTTGACATCAAAAACAATTAAAAGATACATATTTTGCTGTTGGTTTGAATTTACATACGACCAAGTTCACGTTTACGTAGTTCATAAGCACAATTATTGTCTGAAATTCATTGATAAGTTTGCATTTTAATAATCGAACGCATGAGCTCTTCCAGTGTAACAGGTCCCATTTTTCTTATTCTATTTGCCCTAATCTTTCATTAAATTTATCATCCAAATCATATCGTGTTTTTTGCTTATACAACAGCAGTAGCAGTATAACATTTTCCGTGTCTAGTTTACCCTGCAACGGTCGGCCCATCAATCAGTAATCAATATGCGCTGATTGCCTATGTACTGTGATCTTTTGACAGTTCCATCCGTTTGTTTATAGAAGCTATCAACAAAGAGAACTTTTAGTTAATAGAAGCATCTTTGATTTACAGTTTATTTTTACTTTTTGGGTCATCTGGAGTTAATAGAGTCAACCGGATGTCGTTGCCGTTGCCTAAATGTTCTTAGAGTGCTGGATAAAGGAATGCTTCCATCGAACGGAAGGCTGGTTCTTGACGATCCACTTTTGCCAGCCATCAGATGATTCTGTTGAAGCTCATACGGAAGACGAAAGAAATGTGGAAACTGATTTTTGTGTATTAAGTTAGAAGGATGATGTGACTGGCCAAACCGTCAGGAAGTGAAGGGGCAGAATAGATATCCACATTTGGAAGTGTAAAAAGCAATGGGGTTTCAAAGAACCAAGCAAAACCCTTGAAACAACGGCCAAATATTATGTACAAAGAGGTTTTCAAAGCCAGATGGGACATGGTGATGATGAGGCGCACTTCTCGTTGAACGGCAAGGATTGCCAAAGCAATATACTCTATGACCTGACCGAGAAGTTTTGGGCCAATTTGAAGAAAAGAGTATTTTGAAAGGGAAAAAAGGATATCGGATAAGTTTTTCGAATGGCGCAGTCAAGGATCTGAAGAATATTTTTGCATGCTTCTTTTATCCATCCCTCGCAAAAGAACCGGCTGACTTACGCAGCTTGGATTATTAGCATGCTTTCGTTAGTAGCACTAAGCAGGTTGATTGGCAATTAAAAGCAAAATTATATTTTGAAAAAAGACCAAGTGAAGCTATATTTGACTAAGAGTTGTCGATTGCTTTCAGCTGATTTGAAACTGTAATGGTAGAAGCAATACAGGGTTCAAATCTCATCCGGGCTGTCCTCAATTCAAGCTTATAGTAAGTCTGTTTAAAGCATGTCTGGGTTAATCGTTACACTGAATACTTTACATTCGGTTTCATCGCAATTAACAGAAGATTTTTTTTTAAGAATTGACATTGCAGGCTGGTTAACATTTCTAGAGCAACGTGTACTGGTGACATCAGGTTAAATGAACCTTTTTAAGAAGCTTCATCTTAGTGAATATTTTAATACAGATTTGAACAGTTCAAATTTTGAAAGATTAACAAAGTAGATGAAATGCATCGATTTGTGGTGATATGAATGAACTCACTCATACGGTTCTTTCACATATTGTTAGAACAGAACAATTGATACATATGCAGGGGCGAATTAAGCACTACGCAAACTAAGCGGTTAAACTATCCCACCCTCTGCTCACGAACAAATTTGTTTCTCAATCTGGTAATTCTCTGGTTAAGAACTCCTAATACATCTTCTCGCTCAACACTGGAGAGAAAGGCCTATATTTATGAGACCGCTTAGAGTTTCCACCCATGTAAATCCGACACTGAATGTCATCTAAAATTTAGAAGTTTCCAACGTTTGTTCAAAGTAATTGTTTAGGTGGGCCGGTCTGGTGGTACAGTCGTCAACTCGTACGACGTAACAACATGCCCGTCATGAGTTCCAGTCCCGAATAGACCGCGTCCCCATACGTAGGACTGACTATCCTGCTATGGTAACAATAAGTCACTGAAAGCCAAGCTCACTTCACTAGTGGGTACAGGCAGGCCTTGACCGACAGCGGTTGTTGTGCCAAAGAAGAAGAAGAATTGTTTAGGTAAAATAGTGAAAAGAGCTATTGGTTTTAATTTTCGGCAACTGTATTCCTCCACAAATCAGTACCTGCCATCGTATTTTCTGTCTTCACCGTTCATTGTTCCTATCGCGCGCTGTCAACCGTTACACGTTTGACCCACGTGCGAAATCCAAACGTCTGCTGGCTGATTAGACGGAAAAGTAATTTGGAGTAATAAAAAGTAATAAATACCTCCGAGTATAGATTAATTACCATCTGTCCGAAGTCATATAGAAGAGTGATTGTTAAAGGTTAAATAAAAAAGAGTTCGCTGTGACGCCTGTTTTTCTTATTGATTGCTGGGTCGGCTGTTACAAAGCCATATAGAATCGAATCCCAACTAAATTCTTCTCCTCGAAGCAAGGACTACTTATTCGACTGTGTAGTATTAAACCATTCTGGAATCCTGTTTAGGCTGGCATTACCCCGTAGACCGTTACACCCAAAAAGCAAAGATTGTAAGCGGCGTCTTCCATCCCCCAAAGAAATGGGACTCCCAAGACCTAGACCACTGACAGTTGTAAAATCTAAAAGGAATGCAATTTACCAAACTCCTTAAATGCGCAAAACTCGCACTGTTAAATGTACACAAATTTCACTAATTTCAACCCCAAATGAAGATGGCGCAGCAACGAATCCCCTAAAAGCTAATGAAGCTACTCGTCTTTCTTCGTTTCAAAATGGACCTTTCTCCGCAGAGACACGCACACCTAGTGTATCTCGTGCCAACAACGCCAGATGTCCATTGCAAATAAGGGGGCCGGTGGTGTCTTCGCCGAAACCCCTCGTTGCAAAAATGTAACCTCTCGCGTGAAGGAAGAAAAAAGAAGCACAAACAGCACACACTCACGCACAACACAGTGGGAATTGGGAAGCGCGCACGCAAAAAGGCAACCCCCTGTTGTGCAGAGTAGGCAACCCCACACATACCTGTTCGAAGTGACGGGGCAGGGGGGGCGAACGATACTCCCCCAAGCGGATGTCGCAGTTCGGTCTGTCTGTTTGTGTGCTAAGTGGTGAGGCGGAAGGAAGGGAGGTGGCGGTGAACCTGGGAATCCTGGTCGTTTTCTTGTACTTTTAATTCGTCTCTTCCCGCAGCGTAACGTTTTCATCGCATTTCTTCGCCGTGTTCGCCTCGCTTATCGTACAGGGCATTTGTTGTTCCGCCGCACTGTACGCGTATGCGCACCAATAGTGTTTGCGTATTTGGCGCAACCGGGGGAGAGAAACAAAAAAAAGATACGCAAAGGTGTTGGAGAACCTTCCGGACTCGGGTCTATCATAACCGCGGGTTCCGACAGCTTGCGTACGATTTTGTAACGCGACACAATTGTCGTATTAAATATTCATTAGCAAAGGTGCTTGGGCGTTGACGGGTGCAGGTGAGGGCCGCTGGGAAAACGGAAGGCAAAGGTCTCGTGAGTGCGCGCGTTTGCTCGTGGAAAATAAAACCTTACCGTACGAATTTGCGGTCTCGTTTCGGTTTAGGGGGGAGTTCGTGTTGTCACTCGACATTTAAAAGTATGGATGGCGAGGGGTGGCAGCAGGGGTTGGAGATGAAAGCACTGGCAGGGAGGATACTTGATACCGCACGGGCCGGCGAGGGGATCATGCTCTCGTCGTGTGGGGCTCTCGATTGCTGGATCAGCGGCTTAAATCGGTTTAAAAGGTAGCCTTTACGACTTACAACACAACCTACCGGCCTTGTAGACAAACACACCGAGTGTCGGTGCACATGCATGCGGTGCAGCAGGCTCGAATTGCAACCCGTCCGTAAGTGAACACTTTGTTGTTCTTTTTCGGTGTCCGGTTGATGTTTCTTGCCGCAAAGCAAGCGCAAATCCGCGTCGCATTGATAAGGTGGTGCGAGTGTTTGTTGCGGCCAGCGTGGCTTTGTTTTCTGGCCCGTTGTTGTTTGAAGAATTGTTTGATCAGCGCTGCTTATCATTTGTTATTCAATTTCAGTGCGATGGGGCGGGGGTTTTGAATTAAAGCACTTGGAAAAAGCGCCTACAATTTGCCACAATCGCGGTTTTTAATGAGACGGGTGATGACTGAAGAAATGAAGAGTGAAATGAAATAATTCAAGGGAAAAAGAATACATTTGTTGGAATGTAAGAGACAACTACTGTAAAAACGATAAAAAAAGAAACAGTTTTCAAGAATCAATATTTATGTTAGAATTCCTCCCGTTGTCATTTTCAATCATTTATGTCATATAATATTTATTTTTATTTATAATATGGTCATAATACAATTCATAATCGTTTTTTATGTCCTTAATGGTATGCTTAAATCTTCAGCCTCCCCAATAAGAACGATACAATTGCAACAAATTAGTTTATATATCCAATAATTACACATTCATTATTGGTCACTGTTTAACCTTTGCACAACCGGAGCTGTTTATTTTTGCTACGGCTGTGGGTAATAATTGTGCACCATTTTGCACCTTCCAAACGGTTACCATAGTCGCGATAGCCTGCCTGGACGTGCCCGGGGCGGATGGTTGCACAAACACCTGATGCGTGTGGTGTCTATTTGGCGTGGCGGTTCTTGCCGTGTTGTTGTGTTTATGCGTTGCGTTTTGTTTGTTATTTACTTATCTTCTCTCGAGAGCGCGCGTTTTGTTTTGTTGTTCTCTCACCCACAGCTAGGCCGGACCACCTCTATATTGCGATGCGATAGAGACACTTGAGCGATAGAGTTTGAGTGTTTGCGGCCATATGCAAATGAGTCGTCACACAGGCGTCCCGGTGCGAGGTTAAGCGCGCTAAAGGAATAATAACTTAACGCAAATATTGCGTTGGGTGGAGCATTGGCAGCAAGCACTTGCTGCGGGATGCTCGATTAGGAGGCGTAAAAATGCAAATAATTGAAATAGAATTAAAATAAAAAATTACTATTGTTAACAACAATACTAGATGCTTTTTCTTGTACAGCACTGTGTACGCGCTTTCGGTACGAAACGGGCCAGGTGGAGGGTACGTTTGGAGTAAATGGATGATTGACGATTTGGTAGTAGCCACACACAGACACACACCTATCGCATGTACACACCAAAACCCGAAACTGCAGCCGCGTAGTAGTAGGCTTAGAGTGTCCAAACGGCGGTAAGGGCAGCGCGGTGGTGTTCGTTACGAAACGTTCGGTTGCTTCGTTGACTGTTGGGTGTTTCGGTGTTTTTTTCTCTAGAGAGAGAGAGAGAGAGAGAGCATTGCCACCCTGCTTGTTGTTTGTTTTAGCTGGCTTAGCTTCCTGTGCGGTGTGCTGTGGATGGTATCGTCTCACTCTCGCCCTAGCCCTTTTGACGTGGATGCGCAAGCATTGCTTTATCGCGCTTCTATCCGCACCGCCACCCGTACACTAGCGGTTGAACAGTGATGGACGAACTTATGGTCACCACTGGGCAAAGGTTTGATGGTGTTAGAGCCCAGCTCAAACGGCTTCATAGATTAAAAAAAAAGTGAATTATTTAAGTTCAGGCATATTTAAGTTTTGAACGTTTTATGATGTATCAATCACTACGCAAAGCTGAATAAACTTGAGTACAAAATTTAATTTAAATAATTACGCCACACTGTTCGCTTCATACTGCTCCATTGCACAGCTACACTTCATCAACGCGCGTTATCAAATCTTCCCGCGGTTTTCGACTAGCAAACCCCCCTTCGTACTCCCCATCCATCCTCGTCCTCTTTCTTTCCACTCTCCGTGATTGTGTCCACCTATTATGAAGACTTTCGACATTTCTCGATTGCCGACGGACGTGTCGTGGGCCACCGCAGCGCAGCGTCGTGCCCCACGTTTTCTCATGCATTTTATGGCCATTGGTCACGCAATTTCGGGCTGAGGCCGTCGTTGGGGTTTGTTTTTTCGTTTATTTTTTTCGTTCCCCTCACTCTCTCTCCACTCCTTTATGTCATACTTTCTCGCTCGGGCGCTCGTTTGCTCGCAAGCTGGCCGCGCGCGTTTTGACGCAAGCCATCTCCATCGTAACGCTGCGCGTTTCGGCTTTCCCTGCGTCGCCCTGCTGCTGCCCAGAGCAAGAAGCCGAGCGGCATAAATCAATCAAAAACGCACGACAACCCGCCACAACGGAACGCGCGCACACGCGGAGGGATCGATGCTGCTTTGATCTTTTCGATCGGTTTTGTGAACCGCGCTTTTCGCTTGTGCTTCGTTTGGCGGTTTGGTCTGTGCCTGGTATTGAGTTTATGATGAACTCGGGTTTAATATTCATCCAGAGGAACATCATAATTCAAGCGCGGCATATAATCCTGCGCGGACTACAATGGACAGGGGGATTGGGTCGTAAACCGTGGAAGGATTTTAGGTAACCACCATTCGCTCAAAAGGTTGTGAGCTGGTGAGAGGCTTTTAGTGTTTTTTAATGTCAAATTTATTAGCTATCTGAAATGTTCTTCCAGCGGTATGAAGTTGTAGGAGTTCTCGCTTTTTTAATGTGATTGTATTAATTTATTTTTTGTTTTTGACATAAGAAACGGGTTATTACGTAAATCTTAGAGTCATAGGAATGATATAGAACTAAACTGTGTAGCATGTTATGTATCTTTCGGATTTAAAGCATTTGTATTTTTAAAGACCCTCTCTAATTTATAACAAATCATGAGACGAATGATAATAACCAAATGACATGCTGCAGAATGGTTATCAGTAATTGATTTTTTAATCTACCAGGGATTTGGTACATACAACCAGTCTGCGTATGCGTTCAGAATGCTTCCAACCGGGGCACGACTTGCAAAGAAAGCGGAAAGGATTCTAGGTTCAGAATCATTAGAGTGGAGGATGCAAACGCACTGGACGTGTTATGGTGACTTTCTACGATCGAAGATCTGAACTGTTTGATGAAGGTTGGCCAGTTACGTTGCCTATGACTTGCTACGAGGAGACTGGAGGTTCCTTCCACAGAGATGCTAACAAAATGTTTGAATGTGAACCGTCCGGCATGAAACGAGAAGAGCACAATGGATTGGGTGGCTTCATCTAGTGAAGCCGGTTAGAAGCTTGTAAATATCAACAATACATACTCAATCCGCTGAAGAAAAGGCTTGATGGTTATGCTAATCACCAGAGCTAATCATTTTATTGAACGCTTTGAAATAACCGGAACGTCTGACGTCTATCATAAAGTTATTTAGTCAATTCCTTTGGTGTTAAATAATTTTAATCACACAAGCGTATCAGGTTGAAGTGTGTCAATTAAAAATATGTTTTTTTCTACTAATCTTTAACGATTTTGTCCAGAATTGTAGCTAAGTTTCATACATTAATCTGGCTTGTATTGAGCTATTTCATTCAATTCTCTTTGCTCCAACAATTTCATGTACACATTGTTAGTTTAAAGAACCATAAAGTGCCTTGATTATTTATTTTAATCATTCAGAAGACATGACCTATCATTCAATTTGGAAAAAAAAAAATCGTTTTCCTTAACATAAAAAGCAAACGATTGATAATGTGCTTTTAATTCGTTTTGCTTTAACGTTTTGTTAAGTTGGTAAGACGTGGTGAGACGTAAAGGGGTTTTAAAAAGTTTTATGTGGAAAAAAGTAATACTTCAATCTGGTTAAATTACTCAAGAATCTTGAATGGGTTGTACCCTACAATTTAAAGCGAAAATCGTACTTGTGAGACATTTTAAATATTTCTGTAAGGGTACAAAGGCAATAAGTGACGTAGAACATGCAGATATCATGAAGAATTGAATGCTATATTGCGTATTCGCATCAGTAATGCAAAATAAAAACCAACAATAACATAACCAAATCTACTTAATGAGTATGGATCGATTAAGAAAGAAACAAATGAAGGCCAAAAGCTCAATTAAGATATAAACATCAATATAAAAAATCGATTAAAACAATAAAGGTATACTGAACGTCATGCCATCAGGTAGCACTCAAAGCAAGGTTCTTTCGAATTTGTGTTTTTTAAGTAATATTAGAACGTTAGTGTAACGTTTAAAATAAAAAGTTCAAACATTCACTTGAATATAGTTTCATTTTTTCCTATTTGACTTCAGAAAGATGGTTTTAGCCCGCAGGTCGCAGTCTCCTTGGCATTTAATCTTCTTATAAAGAGCATGATTGGACTACTGCATTAACTAACAATAGCTTATCTATGAGTAATTATGGATAATATTTTTATTGAACTTTGAATAAAAGGAAATGATAAATAAACACAAAAAAGGCTATGTATTATCATAATTCTAACTAAAATATTACTTATATACAGGAGATACACTGGGCAGGTGGTTGTCAGAATAGCTTCAACAACAGCCAAGACTGACCATTGAGTTAGTAATGGATTTAGCTATTTGTTATTGTTATATGACAACGAATCAGGAAATGAATAAGAATGTTAAATGCATGACGATGATCCATAATATGAGTAAATTATACAAAAAAATATTATGCATATGATAGAAAATAAACAAACATAGGTGAAATACCGTTTTAGCCTTGTTTTGGAAACTCTTCCCTGTTGAATCAGCAAATTGGTCAGAGAGTGAAGTTTATTTCTACGACACGATCATCTAAATATTCCATAGCTAATAGGTATAATAATTTGTTTTAAAATATTTTGTTTTATTCCGAATCATACAAACTCAGGAGGTTTGACGGATGAAATATATGTTAAAAGTGTGTGATGGTGTTTTTTATCTTTTCAGAATGCTCACCCTACCAGATAAATCCATTCCAATTGAAAGCATTACCAAGTAAAAGCAACCTCACGGTAAGAAACAAAAAAGCGTAGAATGCTCTCAAATAAAACCTAATGAAGCTCGGGCCAGGGACGAGATGTACGGGGTGTGATTTATTCATTACAGCAAATTATGGTTCAGAAAGCGGAAAAGCGGTAAATCAAATTACACCACCTTAGCCAAAAGCAGCATACCACCACGGAAACTATGCTTAACGAGTGCTAATGAACCATGAAATTAAACGAAGCGGCGATCGTCTAGTGCATGATTTTCCGCGTTGTTTTTCACCTCTCCCGCAGCCATCGCGATCTATGATTTATTTCACCACACGTGTATGTACCGCATGCACCTCCCGTTGGCAATGAGCTTTGTGTTTCATTTAAAGTAAAATTCATCCATCCACTCATCTGTTGGCCTGCCCGTGCTCCCTCTGCACCCCGGTCGGTCGTTCGGCAAAGGCGAAACATCCGATCGAAAAGTAATCGTTTTTCCGCATGACGAGTAGTCACGAAGTAATTATCAGCCTTGTGCGATAAAAACGGCGGCACCGCCAGCGCAAACTCGTAGGCTGGCCACAAAGGTGGTAAACGCGCGGCGCACCGGCGACGGCGATGCATTTACGACGGGCTGGACGCCTAACGCGTCCCACTTGTGTGCATACCAAAATAATGAGGTGCATGTTCATGTTCGCTATTATTATACCGCATGCATGTACGGGGAAAAGGTAAGCAAAAAAGAAGGAAAAGACACAAGAAGAGAGAAAGAGAAAGAGAGAGAATCAAAGAACGTGTAGGAAAGAAGGGCACCTAGCATGGGGGGGGGGGGTGCTGTTTTGCTGGAGGACCCCCTTTACATTTCGTGGAAAGGCGATGTGAATGGAAAATGGCGCACTTGTGGCGTCCGATGATTGCTTGTTTGGCTATTTCGTGCCTTTCATTTGTGGTGGCGGCATGAACGGTGTACGCGTATTCCATAAAAAGGGAATTGTACAGCGTCAAGACAAGAATTGTACGACTTTGATGAGGACGGTTGTAACAATTACAATTTAATGATATAATAATCGTAATAATCCGTTTGCTCTTTACACAGTGATTAGAATTTGTTGGTGATACAGTAGTTGTTACAAAGAGATAGAGAGACAGGTAGCAGAATTATCTGGGATACTTCAAAGGGTTTTTTTCTAGCTGTATGCTTTGTTAAGATATATTAAGTACATGGCTACAAAGTCATACTGGGACTTGGTTGTGACACCAGTGATCGAATTTATCACATCAGCATCATTTAAATAATATCACCATCAAATACCGAAAAATTGCGGTGCTTATTGACGAAGGATTGCCAATAATGGAAGATTTTTATACTCAACGTACTTGCTTGTTTTATATAAACATGCCATCCAGATTGTTTGAGAAAGGGATTGCAATCCTGTTAATTTACGGGATTTTTACAAAATTTTACAATTTTTACAGTTTTTAACCTTTCGAATCTTACCTATTATACCTGTACTCTGTATACATTATAGTTTGAATGATTTTGTATAGAGTGATAATCTATACCATTTGCTTCTAAAGTCTAGTGATAGAAATGGGGCATAGCGAAAAGTATATCAGAGAACGCTTTTCATAATATATTTCTTAATATATTTCTAAGCTAAAGTATTTTGTAATTAATGTGTACGATATGTATTTTTGATACGATTTCCGTCTGAATTAAGTGAACGGACATATATATGTCTACCTATTCTACCAATTACATTCGTTTCATTGTTGTGAACTTTGAATTTTGTAATATTCAAAATATATTGCCTTGCATGACTGATTCTCCGTATCATTCGATTTGGAAAACAACCCTTCTAAACACTCTGCTAAATATAGACGTTGTATTCAGACAAGTCGAACTATACATTTCATCAGTACTTGATTAGACCCTAAATAAGGTAAGAAGGTGATACGTTTCCGAGACGATTGAAACAAATTTTAGATTGTTTTAAGAGGTCGAACGAAACCAATCGGATCAAAGCCGCAATAAGTGTGGCTAACAATGATTTCTGAGAGTAAGCTAGCAGATCTGGTCATTTCCTTAACATTGTATTAATTGTTCCAATTTCAATGAAAATGGCCGAAATGCAAACACTAACGATTTCGATATTATTTTGAGCTTTTCTGTTGCAGGGCCTTTGATTTTGACATCTCTCATTGTTGTTTGCATACTTCATCCTGTTTATTGTAAATCATTGTTATTGTCTGGACCTTCAAGTTTCATAAATGATCTTAGTTCTTAGTGATCTCCAATTTTGACTGTAACTTATGAGTTTTAAATATAAGCAGAATATGTTGGAAAAACTGTTGGATTTGTGATTTAGTTGGACTAGAAGGTTTTGCATCACGTCCTTACTGTAATAAGTACGATCAATATCATAACTTAACACTCAAATAACCTAATGAAAGGTGACATATATGTATTGAGATATCTTCTTCTTCTTCTTTTAGCTCAACACAACCGTTGTCGGTCAAGGCTTGCGCCTGTACCATTTGAACCCATGACGGGCATGTTGTTAAGTCGTACAAGTTGACGACTGTAACACGAGACCGGCTTGTAAACCAGCTGCCATACCGGCTTGTGATATATTGTTTGCTATATATTGGAGTTCACGACCATAAACCATACAATAATCCTAGTATTTAGTAGAAATATCAAACATTAAGACAAGCAAACTGAATAGCCAGGCTTACTAATGCTTCTTTCTTTTTTAATAAAAATAAGATTAAAAAGATCAATCACAATATTATTTGTTTATGATCTATTTGTAATTGATGTTTAATTATTAACTTTTAACTATTCATAGTGACTAGTAACTGATTTACTTATTCCAATACTAACACACATTTTTCCATTCAAAGTTAAATATAATGCTTTTTTTCAACAGTTATTCCGGAGCATGGAATATAGTTAGAAATTTGCATTATTTATACTCAACTTACACACAAAATCTCGCTACACAATGGTTCAAATGATTAACGGTCAATGTTCAGTTGGACGTAACTGAAAAGATGGAAATACCTCTAGGCATTATCAATATAGAGTAGACTCTACTTACCTTTCCAGAGCGTTTTATGTCTAGGCCGTTCCCTATGTACAATAACAAACCAATTCCCTTCCACATTTTCTTTCAAAACACCACAAAAAGGACAAAACACTGTACGGTTTGCCCATTGCCAGTCGCACCCCCTAGGGGAGGATTCTATCATTCACCATTTGATGATGGGCGCACAGTCTATACAGTTGCGGTCCCGTCTCGTCAACGTCATGTGCATTACCTACCAGCTACAGCTCTGTTCGGAAAAATCCAGTACATGCAGCACATCCATCCAGCACCCCTACAGTGAGTCCAGAATTGTGATATTCTCATTCAAACGGCAGCTCCCGCGCCTGTCCACCAATAAAACCACTACCCACACTGTTCGGTATGTACGTTTAAATATTGATTATCGTATCTTCCTTTTGATGTTTATTATTCATATATACGCCAGCACATTGGTACGTTTGGTGAGTACAGGTGCGCCATGTCTCTAGGTGTGCTAGTGGTCAGATTACATTTTACACTACACGGCACCAGCAGGGTTTATTTGTTGGTGCCTTGGTGCCTTAACTATGGGGTGCCTGTGTTCTGTGACTATTTGTTTTGCACACATATACACACATATACACACACATACACTGTTTGCTACATTTTTGTAATGGTTTGATAATGGTAATTCTACTGCTGCTACCATTCTTACGCCTTTCATTCAAGGACCGTTCCTTTGCTGCTTCACTGTCCTTTTTCTTTCACAAATTTACACATGAAACTTCTCTCTTTTTTCCTCGACTTTCTCTCTAGAATATCATCCATTCTTTTAGCTTGTTACTGCTATTCATCTACTTAGCTTCACATTCAACTACATCATATTGGTTGGCGGTGGTCGCCACCGACGGTTTCTACCTACCCTGAGTGAATATCATAATATCTGTGTTATCATAGTTGCTCGCCTGCTCTGTCCTAGCTTATGTTTTCAATTCATATTATTGCACTAAAATACAAGCACACTAGCCTCCATTTTGTTTTGACTAATATTGCAGTGTGTTGAATTGGATAAGAAATTTTATAATTTAAATGAACTTGTTACATTTGTATTACTTTGAAAGCAAAAACATAAACTAACTCATTACGGTCAATAGGAAGACAAACTTAAAAACAACTTAAACACAACTAATTGTTCCGTTAAGAGTTCCCTTTTACCTGGTTTTATGATCTAGTGCAGAATAAATTAAGCAATCATACTATTTAAACCCATTAAACGTATTTTTCGACAAATAATAACATTTTACAAAGAAATCTACACTAAATCTTGCACCAACTCCGAACATCACTTCCAGTGTTCCCCTACACTAACACCCAATTTACAAGTATGGTTTTATTTAGCCCACCAGCACAAAACGGGACCCCTGTGTAGCCCTCCCAATAATCAAATGACGAAAGGAAGTCACTCGCTTTGAAGAAGTGATTTTCTTTCTCAGACACACATGAGAGAGAGACTCGCAATGGTTACGTTTTCCCTCGTTTCGTGTGACCCGATTCGAACCCAGCTCTGCCAGCAATGCAGGTTCGTTAAGGTTGAAGAATGCATTTACAATAAATGAAATTCTTCTTCCTTCATGGCTAGCCACCCTTTCACCCAGGCTCGATATCACCAATCACCAGGATGATGATGCTGGGTGCTCGCTCGGGGTTAAGTGAAAACGGAGCGGCATCAAGCCCAGTCCGTGGCGAAAGGGGGGAGAAGGAGAAGAGTTAATAATTTTTCCATTTGCTTCAATTATCAATCTATCTTTGCCCGCGTTTCCCTCCCCTGCGTGCGCAAATACGCCACGCCGCGGAGGCCGCATCTTTGGCACTGTACTCGGCAGCGTGGCGTCGCGCCGTCGCCGAACGGAGGCTTGAACGTTCATCAAACTAGAGTGTCTGATGATGTGTTTCCCCATCGAGTTGGCCGTTGTTAATGTTTATTTTCTTTCTTTTCTCTCACTGAATATCATTTGCTTTTTTTTTGCTCTGCCTCTATACTGTCTCTATCTGTTTTTCTTTTCAGTTGTTTTGTTGTTGTTCGTACATTAATCAGATATTCCGCTATTTTTTTGCCTCTCTCTCTCTCGCTCTATTCTATTTGCATTTAATCTGTTTCATTTTATCTCATCTCTTTTCTTTTGCTCTTTTTTTTCATAAGCGTCTGTAATTAATTCTACCAGAATGTGTACTGTTTGTTTTCGCTCCAAACGGTTAGTTTTAAAAACTTTCCATTAAAAAAAGAAACAAACCAATCACTTAATATATAGATTAAATATTCACAGTAAAATTGTATGTACCTTTCATGGGGGTACTTTCTCTACATCTGGGGACACAAATTGCTCCAAACTAAAAGGTATACAAACGCGAGATAAACATAAATTGCAACAGTACCAGTAGTGCTGAAACTCACACACAAGCACTCTCGCGGCCTCTCGTTTTACGATGCACACGCCCTTAAGCTGCGTCTCGGAGCGGTTTGTTTATTATGCTTCCCTGTGTTCGCTTCGCTGTTGTATATTTACACGTATGCAAGGCAGGCAGAGCCAGCATCGTCTTCTTTGCACCCGAACCCGACTCTTGGTGGGGGGTGCAAATTAAACACCTACTCCCGTTCCTGCGAGCACGTTTTTCCCTCCTATTCCGATAGCTGCTCTTGTTGTTAGCAGACCCGCTCCACACATTGTTTGCCGTTGTTCCTTTGTTCTATCGGAGGTTTCACTTTGGCAACAATTTATGCTACACCACCGTACAGTACGGTACCGTTGGTATCACTTTTAAATGAATTTCCCTGCTCTACTTTTTTTGTTGTTGTTGGTTGAGCAAGTGATCCTTCTCTTAGTGTTTGTAGTAAAATGCGCCACTGATGCTACTCGCACAGTGTCGCTTGGGGATAATGGAGGTGTTATAAGGAGGACTCCCGTCTCTGGCATACACGTTTGTGAAATAAGTATTGTATTCTACTTCGCTACACAAATTTATAGGCTATACTGGACACTAATGCTCTACGAGCGACGTGTAAAAGAAAGTGTAGACTTTAAGTGTATAGGTATTAAGCAAATTGTGACATGATGGGTACTGTACGTAAGACAATCTAGTTACTGCTTGCTATTATAATGGTAAGAGAAAGGGTTCTAAAAAGTATATGGCTGTATGGCTATAAGATATTGTAGAATGTGACGAACATTACTATTAAATTAATGTCCTTCAAGCAAGAACTCATTGAACTCTGATCCTAAGACTTCGGCACTCACTTCAGGAAAATCTGACCCCACAAACTAAACCAAATCCCCGCTTCTACTCACTCACCAATATCGCGCCTTTTTCTACATCTCATTACGCACCTTCTTATCCCACGTTCACTATGCTGGCGGGGCTGTTCCTGGAGCTGCCACCCGCCGCCCCGGTCACGCTTGCAATGGACGACGGTGCGGTGACGGTGCCACTCGTGACGATACTATCGGCGTGGGCTGTTTTGTTACTGACACGACTTACAGCCGCTACCGCCCCTGCCATTGACAGTGAATCGACAGTGGTGGTGGTGCTGGACGCCGTCGATGCTGAGGCCACACTGGACGATGCGGCGCTGAAGTCTTCCTTTCTTGGCGATTTGCTTCGGCCGTCATCCTTCGGGCTGGCGTTGGGTGCCGGTGTGTCGACGGTAACAGCAGCAGCCGCCTTCAGTACGGCCGCTACCTTTTCGATCGTCTTCTTCGCGGTTAGCCCGGTGTTCGCGTTGGCCACCTTGTTGTTGTTGTTGTTGTTGTTGCTGGTAGTTGACGATCCATTGATTGGTGACGGTTTCGGAGGCTCGCCGTTTCCATTACTGCTGGTGGTCTTGGCGTGCGTGGAATTGCTGGAACCGATGCCCATCAACGCTCTTGCCGCCTGTGATCCGTTGCTAAGCGACGTGTTGCTTTTGACAGTTGTCGATGAAGATGTCATCGATGTCGCGGTGTTGCTGTTGTTGGCGGTACCGTTCGTACGGTTGACTTGGTGCCCACCGGGAGCGACAAATCCCGACATTAGCGGCCGCGAAGCAGAAGATGAAGAAGAGTTGGAGGAGGAAGTGTGGGTAGAGCTGGATACGCTGGTGGCCGTGCCGGCCTGCGTACCGCGGAACGCTAGCGCCGATGGATTGGGAATGCTGCGTATGGAGGCGTTCGGTTGCCGTACCGTTAAGCTACGATGGCGATTGATCTCGGTAAGCTTCGGTAGTGGGGCGAGCGTCTTCTGCACACCCGGCAAAGTCTGGGACAGCATCGTTGAGGGAGCGCTCGTGGACGATGGGAAGCTAATCATCTCGGGGAGGCGTTTCACAGGTGTGGAGTAGTTAACACTGGGCGACGGTTTACCCCTGTTCAGGTCAACCATGCGCGAACCCTTCACTGGACTGTGATCGAGAATGATCACGTCGTCGGAGAGTCGTCGGCCGGAAGTTGCCGCAGCGCCACCGGACAGATCGAGAATGTTGCTGCCCGGTGCTGACAGTGATCCCTCGGAAGACGTCCTCACTGGAGGCTTCGGGCGCATTCCCGGTGGTGTGAGTGGTGTCATGCCGGGTGGGCTGAAGTTACCTCCCGTAGATTGCTCGTTAGTTCCCGCCGGCTTCTTGATCTTTATCAGTGGAATGGTGGCTGGTGGAGGTCGCGTCGTTTTGTTGCTCGTTTTGGGCGTTACGAACGGAGCCAGCGTTGGCTTATCGGCGACCGGTGCATTCGGTGGAATGCGAAGAATTTCAACAGCCGGACGGCCACCATCGTGAGCGGGAGAGGATGCCGAGCTCGAGGAGGACACAATGTCTGACATCTTCGTAACGCTGACGGTTGCGGGCGGGAGGAGCAGGTTCGGGATGGGTTTCTTCGTCGACGGGATCTCCTTCGTGTAGGACGCACTGATTGGGGACCGGTACGGGATGTGGTCGGATCCGGTGTGTTGGGTTGAAGGTGCAAGGCCGGCCGCTTGCTGGGCCGCTTTGGCACGGTTAGCCCCTTTGGCGAAGTTGAACATTGGGGCCTGAATTGGGGCAGAATGTTTCGCTGGGACTAGGGTCACCGGAGCCATCAGGGAGGGTTGCTCGAGGCGTGGGATCTTTGCTGATGTCCCATTGCTGTCGGTACTGATGGAACGCTTAATTGCGGTTGGTGTTGGTGGTGGAGCAGGCACTCCAGCTGCTGCCATCGTACGGATTGATCCCGTAGTAGAGGATGTAACCGGGGAGCTCACCAGCGGGTAGGCCAGCGGTGGACAGGATGGCATTGGGCGGGACAGCATCGGTGTGCGAGGTTGCGACTTGCCCGCAACTCCTTGCGAGGACGCGGTTGAGGTTGGAATGAGGGCCGGAGCAGGCTTCATCGTGGGCACCTTCGCCCCAACACTCTCCAGCAGCGAGCTCATCGTGGACCCGACACTTGGCAGATCGGCCGAAAGGCTACGGTCCAGGTTCGGGATGCATACCATCGGTTTGTGGCGCACGTTGCGCATCTCGTTCAGCTTATCCTTGGCGGCGTTCGATGGCGCGGAAGTGCCCACAACAGGAGGAATGTTCACCGTCGGACTCTTGGGAGCACTCTTCAGCTCCACGGCAACCTTCTGCTCCACCGCCACCTTCTGCTCCTTCACAAACTTCACCTCATCGTCATCCTTTGTGATGTCAATCACCTTCGCCGGCTTGGGTGGACTCGGAACCGGCTCCGGCACGGTCACGGGCGGTGACTTGGGCTGCGGTGACGCGTCCTCCTCATTGCCCGATGACTTGAGCCGCTCGTGCTTGGGCGGTTTCTCCGTCAGCTTCACCTTCATCTTCAGGCTGGCGTCATGCTGGGAGGAGATTTCTGCGTGCAGCTTGCGACGCTTGCCACTGCTGCCCGCCTCCTTGGAGTGTTTGCCCTTCTTGCGCTTCCGGTGCGAGTGCGAGCTGTCATCGCGTGGGGACGACTCGTGCGGCACTTCCTGCACGCTACCGGCATACACCGGCTTTAGTCCGATCGTTTTCGCGTACTCTTCCTTTCCCATCGGCCAGACGGGGCTTTTGCCGGCGGAGCTGGTGGCGGATGAGGGTGATGTGGCGGCCGACGAGCTGCTGCTGCTCGGTGGACTCAAACCTGGGGTCTTTTCGCGTGGAATGCTCAACTTCCCTTTTAGGTCAATCTTTAGCCGGGGGATCTCAGCTGGAGCATTGGTTTTCGTGTTTTGGCCCACTTCAGTACCTTCGGCAGATGATCCCGGACCAACGATGGTTTGCGTTTTCAGGTTCACGTAGCACTTCAGGGCTGAGTTGGAGCCGGTGGGCGATTTTTCCGCCTCGGGACTCGTCTTCTCTTTGCCATTGGCCGAGGCCCCCTCTTTTGATGATGGCTTCGAACCGGCACCGTTTACCGCCGGCCCAGACTGCTGTATTGCCTTCAGTGGCGGTGGGCTTCGCTTCGTCTCCGCCGGTCCAGCGGTTGGCTCGAGTTTGGCCTTAGGTATCAGCACCATCTTCAAACCGCTCGCGGCTGCCTGGCTGCCCGGAGAGGTGGGTTTGGTGCCGTTGCTACTGCCACCGCTGCGATTCGCATCGCTCGCCGTCGTTGACGATTTGGTACGATGATGATGGCCGTTAACGGCGGCCTTCGCTGTGGCACTATTATTAGCGGTCGCTTCCCGCGGGGCGCGACCAGCCGGCTGCTCTTTCGTTTTGATCGCGCTGCTGCTGCTGCTGCTACTGTTTGGCCGTAGCTGACCGTCGCTGCTGGCTGATGGGTTGGTTTTTACCGGCGTGGCGGAGGAAGCGGCAGTGCTGCTGCTGCTGCTGTTGCTGGTGTTGCTGCCACTGCCTGTGGAACTCTTGTCAGGGTGGCCGGGTTCGCTGGGGCTACCACCGGTACGGCTGTTGGTGCTATTTTTGTCCTGTCCCTCGACGCGATGGTGGTATGCGCTCGCGGACGGTGCCAACTTTGCGGTCGGGTGTATGAGAATGCGATAGAAAAACCGCATCGGTGCTATCTGTGTTGGTGTACCCATAAAAAAGAGAGACAGAGAGAGAGAGAGAGAGGGAGAGAAAGGTAAAAAATCGGCATGGTTAGTGAGCTACAGGGAGAAAAGCTATTGTGACGCCAAACTGTCGACCAGGGGTAAAAATAAATTCTCCAAACTGTTTGTAACCGTTTTGCGCATGTTTGGTTGCTGTTTTCACATGTGTTTTGCGTTGTTTTCATGCTTCCGTGATGGAGACGTTTACGAGGGATGAATTGAAATGTACAACATAATTAAAAAGCAATATCCGGTTCTGTGGACACATTTACAAGGGAATTTATGGCAATGCTTTGTGAGTCACTGTCATGGTTGGTTGTCATGTTAAGGATGCATTTGTTGAACAACAGTTCATTGGACATTTTTTAATGGTTTTGATATAAATGTTCGCCTTCATCATGACTCCTCGGTATCGGAAATCAAGCATCCATCTTCACCTTCCCAGCAATTCACACCTTCAAGCTGGTTGACATTTCAATCCACCCCTGCGACAAACGACAATAAAGTAGCTGATAATCCTTCCCCCGTACCAGCGACCGAAACTCAATCTTGATGTCCTTGTGCACGGTGTAAAAAGGCCAACCGGTGTAAGAATTTGGTGGAAGCAATGGCAAAGGATGGGAAGGATGTAACCACTCACTCTGCCAGGAACGATTCCGGTAAAACACATCGCTTCCCGGTAAACGGGTACCGAAAGCTGCTGTGTTTAAAAGTACATTTACTCCCAGTAAACCATCGTTGGTTGGTGCTCCAACACACACACACACACACACACACACACACACACACACACACACACACACACACACACACACACACACACACACACA
>KB667633.1:1101658-1177191 GCA_000349065.1 Anopheles quadriannulatus
CACACACACACACACACACACACACACACACACACACACACACACAAAAACCTTCATCATCATCATCATCTTGATGATCCTCATCATCGCCAGTCGTTATGATTATCAACTACGCGAGGCAGCAGCAGCAGCTTCAAGTGGCTTCAACGTCCTAAGTCAGTCCATTTGTACCCAAAGGAAGGGCGGAAGAGGCAGAGGAAGCACACGGACAGAAGGTCAGAAGGAAAATCTCGAACCAGGGCGCTGCGCTATCGCAGGGCACAATCGCTCAGCATAATTACTATTAATTATTTTCGTTTCGCGCGCTTTCCACGACTGCTGAGGCTGCTGCTGCTGCTGTTGCTGTTTCGGGCTTGTTCGGGGTAGGGGAGTGAGGGAACTCATTCATTCATTTCATCGGCCCCCTTTGGTTTTCGCACTTGCACTTACGCACTTACCGACCAGAAGATGTCGGGAGATGGTCCGTCTCGAGGTACAGTGCGGTGCGAATTGTGTACTACATCAAGTAAGAATTAAAGTAGAGAGCTCGATATTAATAAATGAGCATTTTTTAAGTGCAAAGAATGTCTTTCCTATCTCGGAAGACAAAAATTGATAACTATTGATAGAACTGTTCAATTTTAGCAGCAAATTCCAATTCTCAAACCATAAATCACGCGTGTGTCATCCACAATCCGTAGCGCACTGTACTGCTCGATTCGATTTCGCATCAAGCCGGTCGAAATTTGGTCGCTTCTGTCTCTTGCCCTTCCCTGCTTCCACAGCTCTTTTTTTTTTGCGCGCGCCTATCAACGCACCCGAGCGCACGTTGTTGATTCGCCACTTGAAGTCCTTCAGCCGCCAAATCCCTCCAGGGGCTTGCGAGGGTTTTTCGCTTGGGCTGTCGTCGTCGGTTTTTTGCTTGCTGCTGCTGCTGCTCTGTCTTTATCATCCGCCCGAGAGCGTCAGTGCGAACAGAAAGAGCGACAGTGTCGGTAGAAATACACCGGCACACACAGCAAAACGAAGGTAAATTTACAAAGAGACATGGAAACGGTCGCCCTTTTGCCCTACGCTCTTATCGCAGCAGAGCGAAACGAGCCGCGTACTACCTTTCGTGAGGGAGCGAGCGGGAGCCAAATTGCATTTATTTCCTTTCGGTTTGCCACGCCACGGTGCGGACGATGCTTTTTCGACGCTCGGTATAATTTCACGGCCCGTTCAGTGATGGGGCTGATGGGGCGGATGATTGAAGGGACAGGGACCTTTGCACTGTTCGTTCGTTTGTTCGGACCTTGGTTTTTGTGGCATAGCAATGCTTGCAAGGTATTTCTTGTAGCAAGAAAAGCATGAAAAAAGTCTTGGAGTTTGTATCCTGAAGCCTTTGAGATGTATGTTCAATGTAGAAGTGATGGCTCTAAATCTGTGTAATCTGGAAAATTATATAAAAAAGGGGTTTGTGCCTGGTTTCTGCAGGACTTCTACGAACATAATCAAGAATTGGAAAAAGGTTTCTCCAATGATTTGAGGAAGATACCTTTAACGTAAAGATAACCTTAATAAGACTTCGTCTTCCCCATCTTCTTCTTCTTTGGCTCAACAACCGTTGTCGGTCAAGGCCTGCCTTTACCTCTTGTGGGTTTGGCTTTCAGTGACTAATTGATTTCCCTCCATAGCAGGATAGTCAATCCTACGTATGGCGGCACGGTCTATTTGGGGCTTGAACCCATGACGGGCATGTTGTTAAGTCGTACGAGTTGACGACTGTACTAAGAGACCGGCCTACGTCTTCCGCATCACTTGTAAGAAAGAAGAGCTTTATAGTTCTTCTAGCATTGCTCTTATTTATCCTTTCAAACGAATATTTCCAACGAAATAGAGCGGTTGGGTTGAATGGCCATTTTATTCTTGTCCTTGTGGACTTCAGGGGATTAGCCAAGTTTCAATCCCTTTTATTTAGCATTATGTAACTACACCCTATTTATACCAAGCAATTGAAAGTAATAAGACCTTGGCTACGTATAGTAGAGATGGTCTAGTTGAGAATCGAACGTTGAGAATCCACGACTCGTCGTGTACATGTCAGCGCTGCTATCCAATAGACCACCAAGTCACTTCAACTTGGGGTGTTATTGAGCCATATTGTATGCAAATAGCTCTCATCTTGGAAGCGTGGCGAAAGATGCAGATGTGTTAAAATGCATTGGATATTCGTTACTTTTTAATGCAAACTGGTGTATAATATGCATCAAAAATTTGAGTCCTTTTCTGTATGGTATTTTAGCTATTCTGATCTCTCCTTCCCCTTAATCTACACAAACTATTGAACATTGGGGAATTTTAGACAGAGCTACATGGAAGTCGTTGGCACTGATGAACTTCCTCTGTAACCGTCTGTTCTCTCAGATGGAACTGTATTACAGGTTTTCAAAACAAATATCTTACGAATTGCTTCCCGACCATCACCAGAACATCATTCAGTGTGTGAAATTTGTTCCCTTTTTGTACACTATCTATCAATGGAGTTGCACGCGAAAATGAAGCCATTTCGGGAAACATAATACAAACACTGCAATAAGGAACAACATTCCAATCGATCACTTACCCGCTTGTAGTCGAAACAGTACGCCACATCCATCAGCGTAAAGTCGTGCGGCAGTATCTCCTCCTCGTAGATAATCTCCACCCGCACGTTGTCCGAACCGACCTGCAGCCCGTTCTTCGTGAGGATGAATTTGTACAGATGGTGCACGGTGACGGCCGCCGGGCACTGCAGATAGGTAATCGGGAGCTGTGCACTGGACGCGTTGTGCTCCGCCAGCGTATCGTAGTGGTACTCCAGCGACAGACTGTTAGGCGAAACGATAGAGAGAGAGCGAGAGAGAGAGAGAGTGTGTGTTTAAAAAATCGATCTTGGGAATGAAAAAAAAAAAACTACGCTGCAAATTTCCAACACAGCAGCACAACCCACCTGATTGGTTCGTCGGGTGAGAAGAAGTTTTGATCGTCGAGCAGCTGGAACGTGCCCTGCCCGGCCGGATCGTCCGCCGACGAGACGATGTTGCTCGAAATCGATGCATAGAACTGGACGATTCTTTGGTTTTCGGACTTGTGCAGCCCCGGCACCAGCTTGTACACTAGCGCCCTTAATGTTCGATCCGGCCTGTTTGTGGGGAATGGACGGAGTAAGAAAGGGAAGGAAAGCTGTCATTATAGTGAACATTTTCCCGGTGTTTTTTTTGGTCGGAAAGTATGCATTAAAAATCGTTTAGAAATGAAAAATGGCAAAATAAATCCGTTCGTGTCCGTGTGCAACATTCCTCGAGCATACTCCAACAGGGGAATGGTATGTTCTCTCGCGTGAGCATGGCCCCGGTACGGCGGGCTAGACAGTACTCCACCCAATTACGCCCCCACGATGGGAAGTGCGATGGCGACTGCGCAAGGGCCACCCGACGGCTAGAGGTACAATTCGTTGCACACAAAAAAAGATTTTCCAGCCAGACGAAAAGTTTGCCGTGTGAGCAGTGGATAGAGAAGACAAAATTGTTGGCAAAGTAGGGAATAAGCGTTGATATTTTTTTTTACTTTAAATTTTAGAGAAAAGTGTTTGCCTTCGGAAGTGAGTTGATTTTATGAGTTGAAGTGAAAATCAACAGAATTTTATGTTAGAATTGCATTTTGAACATTATTATAAAACACTTAAATTAACCAATGCAAGTACAAAAACAACTCAATTTTACCCACGCTCGTCGCTCTCCCTGACCGTGACAGACCGTGCTATCGAAAGGGCAAACCCACCAGATAAAGAACGAGACGTATAGATACAACAACAAAAAAGAGCACACTTAAGACCCCCAGTTAGCCCCCGTCACCCATAATTACCTTAAATTAGCGACCGTAATCGGTTTGCTGTTGTACGATTTGCACCGGGGACAGTACTTGTTGCACTCGAGGTATTTCACGATGCACGATCGGCAAACTGCAACGACAAGACAAGACAAGGGCGTAAGCGTATGAAGGAAAAATGTAAGCTTTAAGTAGGCATTGTTTAGTGCGAAATGGTGCCGATGGGCGAATGATGGTCCGGCTGGTGCTATTACTGCTGCTGTTACTTCTGTTCGATTAGTTTGCTTCCCGAACGACATGCTTTAAAGGTGAGATAAAATCAAGGAATAATATGTGACATGCATGATGTAGTTGTAAAAGTGGCTTGCGGTGTGCAAACAGTTGTGTTCGCACCTATTTTATAGTCATTTTATTATTTAAGGGATTTATTGCACTGCATGTTACTGTGATCTTCTTCCCAGCACTCAACCGGTCTTGAATCATTCTAGCCTGCGGGGACACATTTTATTGGTTTGTTTACTCAAATGTCACAACCGATGCAAACAAACACATTTTGTGCAAAAACATATGCGTCATGTGTTTCAGGGTTGCAATGAGCTATCTCGTGCCCGAACTGTGTCAGCATGCAGAGTGTAAACAGAGTGAAGGCTAGACAAATTCCACATTCGAAGAAAATATTTACTCTTATATTAGTCGTACAGAAGGCAGAAATTAAGCTGTAATCAATTAGAGCTGAGTAATAGATTTAAACGCCGATCCACAACGATCAAGATCCAACTCGATCGTGACAGTGTGACAGTAAATCGTTCATTGCAGAAGAGAGAGAGAAAGATATAGGAGTTGGGAAAAAATACAACCGTCATCACAATCGGTTCATTGAGTATTTATCACGTCAGCGGCGTCATCCAACATCTAACAGGGAACAACATCTTCGATCGCGTAAGTCTACCGAACTGAACATAAACCGAACAGAACAGAAACAAGTGTGACAGTCAATCATCGTTTCTGTGCGGGTTTTGCTTCTTTTTTTTCACCACCGTTCTCAGCCGAATCTCTCACGCTCCGTCCCATCATCCAGGCGGACAAGTTCTCCTCTGTTGTGACAGCGGCGAACGCAGCTCAATCATCGGCACCAACGCGACCACCACCACCACCGAAATCCATCGTATCTTGGTCTGGGGGGGGGGGTGGGGGGCGCGTTTGACAAACAACCACCTTGTCCGCGCCACACGTCACATCGAAGCTGTTCGCTGTTACGCTTTTGTCGCCCCGTCGCGATACCAAACCTGAACAAATCTAAAGCCGACCAGCATTATTTGTCCCACTGCTACTACCACTACTACTAATACTACTACTGTCCGCAGCATCACAACACCAGAGTGTGTTGCCAAGAGTGTTGTGGCTGTCAAAACCGATCAACTGGGAAGGTGTGATAATAATCACACCACCGCACGGCACTGTTGGCTTTAATCTGCTACCTATTAGATGGATTGCCGCGCGGTGGAGGGTTTCTGTAGTTCCTCTGTTTACTTTATACTCGCTGTCTTTCCGAGTGGGAGTGCTTTTTTGGTTGCTGTTGTTTTTGTTTCTTTGGGGCTGATGTGTTTTAATTGACTCTTCTTTTGTTCTTGTCGCCTTAGGATGAGGGATTTATGTACTTCCTTCTTGCTTTGATAGCTAGCAAGTGTTTATTTTTTGTTTATAGTCTTTGCCGGAAATGGGGTAATAACTTGTCTGTTGTGTGATGATTTGTAGTTTTGGTTGTATTTAATTTATTTATATTCCATCTGCTGATGTTACTTTTATTTCTAATTCTTTATTTCTAACAACTAAACATTGCTTTAATTTCTATTGTATTTTTATGTTTAAAGTTATAGATTTGTTGAAACTTATGTTGTTAAAAAAGAATCATATATCATCAAAACATCAATCAGTGAATTATTTATGCAAAATATCCAACAAATCATTGAATATTAAATATAATAAATTGTGTTTATATATTCCTCAAACCAGAAGCTACTGATGACTTAGTTCTTAGCTCGGAAACCCCGGCTATCACAACCCCTTGACCGCTGCGCTCGTACATTTTCACTTCCGCTTCTACTTTGATCTCAAGTGAACAGCAAAATGCTCGTCCACAGAACGGAGCGTCTCGGGCCAGAAGGATTTTCCCGGGGTCACACCGGTAAGCACACCGGCATGACTACCTCCAAAGTTCAAAGTTTTCATACAAAAGCGCTTTCCACTGCTTGTACTCTGTATACCGGCACACACACAAAAAACCCCACCGCCAGCCATTATTCAACGTCTGATTTTGTTTCTTTCCAACTACCAGCGGGAAACGGAGAACGGTGAAAAACCTTTTTTTGCCACATCTCGAGTTTTCACCGAGCATCGAGAGAGAGCGAGAGAGAGAGAGAGGGAGAGCAAAAGCTGTCCAAAACAGTGCCCAGAGTCTGCTACAGAACTTTATCGGTGTTTCTCGGGGTTTTCGGGCGCAAAAGAACGGAACCGGAAGCCCGGAATCAGAGTGAAGTGAAGATTAACAAAAGGGGCCCACGTTTGGGTAAGGGAAAACGGAGCAAGTTTTGGTATATATTTCTGCCAAAAAAATACTTCTGTACGAGTGTGTTGTGTGGAAATGTGGTAATAAAGTATCAGAGTGAGGTTTAAGATTTATTTTTTCAATTTAAGGTTATGAAATATCAGTCGAGAAGTGGTTCTCACACAAAAGAATTAAAACAAAAGTTAGCTTTTAGCAAAACATGTACACTTGTTGTGCCTATTTAGCCATTAAATTATACACTGCAATGGCATTAAATTTCGAAACGGGCAAAAGAGCGCCACAGAAAACGTGCAAGCTCACACAAGCTGCCCGCCACGCCACCGGGACCGGGCTTAAACGCATCCAAGCAGAACTAGGGCTAGGCAAAACCGTGCCAAATCCGTCCGTTCAGTAGTATAGTACAATGGCTTTCTCCTCTCCTGCACTGCCTGTGCCTCCTGCACGCGGGACGGCTTTACGTACGAAATGACAAAATAATTGTCCCATTATGGTGGGTATGGTGGTTCACGCCGGCGCATCATACAACGGTGGCCACACCAGTGCGTGGCGGAAATGCGGGAGAGCCAAGGGAGCTTTTCCGCCACATGGCACACATTTACATACGTACGCGTAGCGCAATTTGTAGGCAATGAATAAGCATTGGATTAAAATGGAATAGTCTGGAATTAGCATGAGGAAAAACTATCAAAAGTTGTTCATTTTTTTTTAAATATTTCAATTAATTTTGTTGCATAAAATCAAAGCTTAAAAGCAGCAGAAAAGAATCAATTTTCAACAAGCCTAAGCTAATTAATTAAAACAATAAATCATCTCATCTGTTTCAACCTTTCAATTTGGCACCTGTAGGGAGTTATAAGGAACGAAACAAAAAGGCCAAAAACCCCGTTTGCTCTCCTATAATCCATTTTTATTAGCATTCTACCAAATTATATTTCTCACGCCTCCCAGCCGAACCCGAAACGATCGACGGCGTTATAACTCGGGGCTCGAAAATGGATCCGTGATGAGTCATGGGATTTGAAAGATGATTAAATTATCTGTTTACACAATCCTCACTGCATCATAAGGTGTTGCCGTTGCTGCTTCATCAACCTCATCTAAAGTTTCGTTTATCATGTAGAGCGAACCACTTCACACCGCACAAGAAACGCCTAACGTAAACAAGTGAAACGTACATTCCACGCCGAGGCGCTGACAGCGAGAACGAGAAAAGAGTTGAGAATAAAGAGGCAAAAACCATTTCATGCATACGGTGGTACTTACTACCTTTTTTTGTTCCATTCAACCCTTCCCCCGTGGTAACACGGTAATCGAAACAAATAGCTGCTTATCCACGGACGGCGTCGTCGGCGATATCGGAAATTGTTCCAACAAAAATGCAATCGAACGATCCACCGCGCTCCATCGCGCTTACACTCTTTGCGGCAAAGGCGAAGCGCGAGGTGAAGGGTGAAGCGCGATTTGAGCAGAGTGAATCCATCCATAAATTTGTTTAAATTAGACAGCAGGCAGCACCAAACACAGTGCCAAACATCGATCCACCCGAGGTGTGCTTCTGTATTTTTCGATTTTTCGGCTTTTTCGGGGCCGCTTCTCGTTCGGTTTCGTAACTTAATGCTTCCCCCTGGGTTGGGGTTTGGAAAGGGGACGGCCCCTTCCACGGGGCAACGAGGTTCGGTGCGACCGCTCATTAATTAATCGGCCAGGCTCGGACCAATAAAAGTCTTGCAAAATGAGGGGATTGAGCAAGGCGGAGACACCCGGTTTCAGAAAGTTGGAAAGATGTTTTGGGTAAAAACACGGAAGCGGAGAAGAACATGAGAATAATATTGGGTGGCATATGGAAGGAGGAGGAAAAAGGAAGAAGAAAATAAAGAACGAAAGAGTAGAGGGACAAAAAATATGAAAACATATTGCATGAGCAAACAGCAACACGAGCAAATCAACACGTGTAATGGGAGATGGGAGGATGTACTTGTGCTTGATGTTGGAAGTAAGTAATTAGCATTGTAGTGTACATCAATTATCAATATAAAAGAATAATAAAATTGAAAGATTATTCGTAAATGAAGAAAAAAAACACCACTTTTAAAATAAAGCAGCAAAACAAACAAAAATTGGTAGAAAAGATGCATAAAGAAACTTACGAATGAAGTAGTGACTCTGAAGATGGTATAAATATTTGAAGAGGTTATTTATTAAGTAAAGCTTAACGAAAATTAAATTAAAAGGTTTTTTTTATTATAAATATCAAGTAAAAAACGAAAAAGACACAACAATTCGCTAAAATGAATAAAAATAAATTAAAAAACTGTAAAAAAGAAATAAAAATTGATGAAACTTGAAGTCGTTTTCAATACCTGCGGATACGTAAAAAGAAACACACGACAACCAAAAGCTCCTTTCAAGCCCAAAAACGTTTCACGTTTCCCTTCCTCACTACCCTTGACCGAAGGCCAGTCAGTAATCGGTATATTTATTTATGCTCCTGCCCGTGGGGCTTATTGGGGTGATGGTCACCAAAAAACTGATTTCCCGTGCCATTTCCCGTTCCACAGCAGTCAGTGCCACACACACACACGTACTGTCGATCGCTTCGACATGTCCCGGTGCCTTCCTCGAACCCCCCAGCACCCACCATAGGGACCTAAGACCTTGGAGAGCCCGAAAACTGTGAGAGCATAAATTTAGGATTAACTTAATAAATAAATTTTTACCGCCCATGGGAAAGATTTTACTGTCACGCTGAGATGGTGCTCTTTGTGCGCCAATACGCGTCTGTGTGTGTCAGACAATGTGTGTGTGTCTTTGGGCAGCGGTATAGGCCGCGGTTCGACAGGAAATCAAGCTCGAACGGCTTGTCCGCGGTCAACCGTTCGGCTTGGTCATAACAATAATAATAACTTCGGACATAATGATCAGTCACGAAGCCACGGGTTGTGATGTGTTTGTGTGTGTGTGCCGGTTCGAATCGGAGTGATGGAAGATTAGATTAGATTTCCGATTTGCATGCCAGAGTGACGGGCAGATAAGATTGGGCAAGCATTGCTCAGCAGGGCAGCTCCCAAGCTCAAAATTAAACTGATAAGGCATAATAATTGGTGGCCACAATTGCAACTGCGTGAATGCGCTTTGCGAGTGCTTTCGGATGCAGTCCAGCTTGAAATGGCGATAAGATGGTTTATTTAATGTCATATAAGAGGTCTCAAATTAGGACCACCGCAAAGCCTATGAAAGAAAGGCGACATGGCCAGAGTACCGATTTAAAGCCATCATTTACGGAAGCTCTAAACCTCATTTTGCCTAATGCTCCAGTGTTTATGCGCTCGGTGAATGGAGCCTAAAGGCACAGCCTGCCATACTTCGAGTACCGAGCAGCTTCTTTTGAGCAGTTCTCGGGCGGAAAAACAAAACATTAAGAAGCAGAAAAGAGGCAAAACGCTCTATAGTCTCTCTCTCTCTTTCAAAAAGTTAACCATCCAGGGGAAAAAATTGGGAAAACAAAACAAGCGAGACAGGAACTGCCGTTGTGCCGTTGTGGGAAACGGTGTCCGGTGCGGAAGTGGCAAGAAGGAAAAACACACACACACACACAGAGAAACATTAGAAGCATGCGACTAGTGGCTAACGGCGCTTTGTGTTCCTTTTTTTTCTCTCTCTAGCTTGGTAAAGCAATTTCCGCAAAGAAAAGTCCGACAACGACGACAAGTGGACGCAGAAGGAAAATTCAGAGCAACAACATCTAACGGCCTAAAGCGAATCGCGCGTACGGCTCGCAGGGAGAGTTGCACAAAGTGATCAAAAAGAGGCATTAAGAACGGAACAAAGTGCCAGTAGAGTAAAAACAACACATACACAGTTTCATGGCGAGTTTGTAAAGAAATAGGAGCTCTGATCATGATGAGCACCAAAGCAACAAAATGATGAAGTAGAAACGTGAAAAATAGCGTTTTTTGATGACTTCTTTTTTACCTTCTCCTGCATACACATCTTACTTCTTGCTGCACGATGAGAACAGAAGAACAGCCATTGAGGCAACCTTTAGTGTTAGAAGCTATCACAGCGTGTCGCAAAAACAATAGACGAAAACGAGGCCGCAGACAGAGCCCGAGATGCGGTGCAAAAAGGTGAGCGAAATCGAGCATGCAGTGTGCTGAGCGAACGAACCAACGAGAACGATATCAAGTGACAGAGCGGAGAATGGAACAGCGGAACAGCACCGCCAACCCCTCGGGGTCGTTCATATTATTTTCCACTTCCTCATTTATATTCACCCCTGGCGGAACGCCTGCGCTGCCTTCTAGCGCCAGGCCCTGTATTAGTCGCCCTATAGTGCCGCTATACGCCGCGCCGGGCACGGGAGGACAGGTGCCAGCCCCGAAATAGGAACCGAAATAGAGCTGGCCAAAAAAAAAAGGATCCCTTCACAACATCCACCCGCTAGCTAGAGCACACAATATTCCCCGTCTCCTTCTTACTTCCGGCCCATCGAATCCCTTTCCTGCTCTGTTCCATTAGCAACTGTTCCTGTGTGTTGTAGTTTTCTATTTATTCCTCCAAGCTACTTTATGACTGGAGGAGCAATAATTTTCAAACACAGCGGAAAACGGAACGATTTGTGTGTTCTTGTTTGGGTTTTGGAAGTGTTGGTTCTATCTTGTCTGTTGTTTTTTTCCTTCTTCATCGGTTGTTTCGGTCTTGTTTTCACGTTCCCGTGCGTGCGGGCTTTTCCTTTATCGGTCCTATTGTTACCATACATGTTTATCGTGTTTTTCGGTACCTTTTTGGGTACCGGTGTTCTTTTATGTGTTGTTTTTTTCTGCTTGCTTCTTCTGTTTAGGGGTTTGTTTAGATTGAGTATTTCTTTTCCTATCTTCTAATCCAAGTTTATATGTTTTGATCTTTTGGTGGTCGTATTAATCCTCTTATGATTATATGGAGAAACGTTGAGGAAAAATATAGAATTGTAACTTGATGGTGAATTTACAAAGTGTCTCAAAGTGATCTTACCAAGTAGAAAAGAAGAAATACTACCTAATTCTTGTAGAATCAGAAAACTTGTATTCTGATATCGCAGACCTTATTCTATTCACATCTTCAACATTTCAACTATCTTGAAGTCACAAACACACTCATCCAAACGCTTTTCAATACTTCAACAACCCAGCATATCGCACCGATGGCTTTAAAGTTTGTGTTCTTCCGCTTTCAATAACAATACCCTACAACGACGTTCCTTAGCCTTGCTTCCTGTCTCTCCCGGAAAGATATCTCCCTACGCCCTAAAGCCAATGTGTCCGCGAGTTGGTTCGTGCTAAGACCGCGTCTAACCGGGTGTACTACGTGTTCGTCATTGCCACACAAACACACACACATGCACATCTCCTCACGTCGAGTCACCGTGGCGTAACGCTGACAACCGGTTGAGTGATTTCTTGAGCACGACGCAGGTTTTTCGGAAAGCTTCCATTATTCTATTATTCTAATTTCCGTCCCCCAGACTCAGCAGTACGCAGGCCGTGAGAAGGTTGGGAAGGCAAAACACACACACACACACACACACAGGGGAGAAAGAGGCGAAGAGGCAAAGGGCCTTGCGATGTTCGTGACCGCGTGTTGTAGGATTTTGTTTGAACAAATTATTAGAATGTTACTCGGCAGTTCGCGTTCTGGGCAGCAGTTTCGGGGGAAGTTTGTTTCGACACCACCCTGAAACTGGAGGCTGCTCCTGCTGATAGCTTGTGCAAATAGAGGTGAGTAATTGTTGTCTTTTTTTAAAAAAGATTCCCAAAACTCAACAAAATTTGTTGAAGTAAGCAAACCCCATTGTATAAGACACACCTAAAAGTGTTCCGTGTTCCAGAAAAAAGTGCCCTAAGATTCCACTACCCGGTGGCAATTTATCTTCGAACAAATGGCACACAAACAACGCATCTCGTTTGCAGATGAGGATTTTCCTTCTCTTTGTTGTTTTGATCCCATTCTCTGCCCTATTGGTGCTCCCTATTGCGTACGCCAGTGTCGCCTTTGCGCACAGAAACCCAAACGCCAATAAAGCCGTACCTCGCGTGCGTGCCTTCCCAACTTCCCCCTCGCCTGTCAGAGGCGACATCTCCGATGTGTGCCCGGGTGTCAAAATCTCAATCAAACAATCCCAAACCAAGGAGCCACCGAGGGGTTGTAAGGGAGGGTAAGCCAGGGAGGTAAGAGATGCCTTCGGATATTCGGCGAAACCACACCGGCTTCAGCTGTGCAGCTGTGTAGTAAGGCGGCAGCAAAAGCCTTACCGCTGAAAGGTGGCCTCTTATTGCGCTTGAAATATTGCTCGACCCGACGCCGTGCTCCGTCTTCGGCCCAAAATCCCCGACGAAACGAAGTGGCAGCCGCGCAAGGGATCAGCACGCAAGGCACGCCGTAGCGCCTCGTACAGGATAACATGCCTCTCGCTTCTTCTTGCTGCGTGAAGAAGAGTTTGCGCAACGTGGCGTGCCTTTTTCCTCACAGCAGCCAAAAAGAAAAATTCTTCCTTCCAAGGGGAACCACGCCAAACGGTTTCAGTGAGTGCAAATTTTTCCCCTGTCCTCGTATGAACGCTTCCCGTTCGCGTGCCTCGGTCGTAAACACCGAGATTTACCACGTGGTGACCCTTATCGTCGGCCGCACCACGGTAGGTTTTGGGTGTTTTGCGCTTCCCTGTTTCCCCCACGATCCTTCGGGCAGTTTCCTAGCCCTCCTAGTACTTTATTAGATCAAATCTATTAAAGATATATGATTGCCCAAAGTGCGGACGGCCAGCGGTGTTTCATGTCCGGGCCTCTCTGAAGCCTCCGAATTTGCCTCGAGGGAATGCTCAGGGGTTTTACTTTTATTTTGTGTCCCCTCTGTGTTGCTGCTCGCAATGTCTTGCTGGATTTAGCTGCTAGGACAGGCTGCTGCCAAATCCATATCTCTCTCTGTCTCGGAATGAATAAAATACATACACAGAGTCGGTAACATGTGAATCGTTAAATAAGATAAATGCTTAGAAATCGAAAATCAGTGTGCAATTCGATCCGATTCGATTTGCAGCCGTGTGTCCGAGTGTCCACCCGGCTGTCCGGGGATCATCTTTCCTTGTCCTGTCCTTGTTGGGCTGATTTTTTTCTTTCTTTGCTTTTTATCCTTCGCAGCGAAACGATTACGAGCGAACCGGAATTACGACACACAGCGCCGAGGGTTTATCGACGACGTCGTTTGAGCCACACCGTGTGGACAGTTCACACCTTCCTTTGACTTGCTTCCGCTTGGTGGGTGTGTGAGTGTGTGTGGGTGGAGAAAATTCAATTTCAATGTTTTATGGTTTGTTGACTCAACATTTGCAACCACACACACACATTAGATTACGCTCTGCTGAGCATGTTATTTCATTTCTCGAACTGGATTTGACGCCCTCCACTATGACATCATTTCTGATTTGTGGTATAGCTGAATGCATCCTTTATCTAATTTATCTTTTGAAACTTTTGCTCTAATCATGCCCTATCTCTAGTCATCGGCGTGATATCAAGAACAATAAATTCTTTTAATTCTATTCACAACTTCTGCATGACCCCACATACAAGATTTAAGTACCAAAAACCATAGCAAGTGGCTTGACTGACAACTTCCAGCGCAAACTTTTAACATGCCATCCGTCACACGAACGTCCGCGTTGACCGCGTTGGTTTGATTTTTACGACTTTATAACTTTAAGCTCTTGCTTCGAAGTTGTACGAAAACTTTCCTAAAAACCCGGCTACCCGGGCCAGTGATGATATGCTCGTAAAAATCAAACCATTGGTCACCATTTACGGTGGATTCGATCCCTCCTTCAGTGCTCCCTCCAAAAAAGCAACCAAGAATGGGCATGAAAAACAAGCATCAGCTCTCCTTCAAAATCGTATGCACGGCACAGACTCGGCACGAGACGCGTCGGAATGGGAGGTAAATACGGTTTCGAAAGCATCGATATTAATTTATTGCCCCGTTTTTTGCCGGATATGCTTTCTGGAGCATAAATCAAAGGATCTTCGTGCGAGGAGGTGTCATAAAAGTGGCTAGCACCATTACAGGGCGAAATATGGTTGTATGTGAGGTATTGGGAGATGTTTTTGTTGGAGATATTTTTCCTTTTTTTATCTAACAACTTCTGGAATAGAAAAGTTCTAGAGATTTTAAAGAACTAAAAACATATAAAACCACTGTAAGTTCTTCAAACTTTGCCCAATGGAAGCAAATTTCTCGTCAACGCTCGGGAGACACAAACAGAACCGCAGCTTGAAGTGTGGACAAATGACAGCTGCAAAAGAATGGCACAGGAACGACAGAACCACAAGCAAACAAGCTCGGGTTGTTATTTGTTTTACACTCGCATTATGATTTATCACCCATCACCGGGTGCGCGATCGCCCATTTTTAGTGCCACCCGTTGGTTGGGGGGAATGCATCGTCAGAAGGATCATAACACTGATACTGAGGAGATGTACAAATAGTGAGGAGGAATCCGAAGTGGAATCTACATGGGAAGGATTATTTTTAGAACGTTATTGCAAGTGGGGAACGTGGATTTGGTTCTGTTTTAAAGTTCTAGACAAAAACCTGCCGCAAAACAATTGTAGCATCTATGCACAGAACGTTTCATTATAACGAGCTACTGTAGCTAGTGCAATCGCTATTCATTCATTCAAAAACCATCCCCGGTTTCCGGTAATGCCGGGAAGAACTAACACGTGGCACGTGGTTTTGCGCGACAAAAAGCGTGCGTGCGGGAAGTGCTTAGTGTTGTGCTCTTGCGCGTCCCGCCACGCATCAATTCATGTGTGCAGCACATGGTGCAGCATGGTTTTATGTTGTAGACTTTATGTCAACAGTTTTGAGTCTGTAAAAGGGAATAAAAGGAGCTATAGCAAAACAAGGGCCATCGAAGGGGAAACACAGAACTACTTTATGCATCATAAAACTGGTTGCTCTCTCTCTCTCTCTCTCTCTCTCTCTAAGTTACCAATCAATTAGCTTCAATGTATGGGCCGAATTGCTGGCATTTGCTGGTGAAGTAAGTGTATTGTGCACTGTTTCACTAAAGAAGTGCCCTTCTTCAAATGACACCGCTTCCAGTGGTTGGGCATTTCAACGTACGCCAACCCGCTTCAACACTTTAACCACGATTGCCGGGCGTGTCAACGAACTCCCGGAACTGTTCGTTCGGCTGGAGCGTTTGGCTGCGTGTGTGTGTGTGTGTTTGATTGTGCTGTGGAATGAATTGGTTTTCGTGTTTGAGTTCGTCTCTATCAATTATTCAGTTATTGACTGTGCATCAAACTGTGGGTCCGAAACAAACGGGCAAGGATTATGCTTACGCGAGCAAGAGAGAGAGAGAGAACTATTCGGCAGCAATCGATACTTTATGGTGGGTTTTCCGGTTATGCAAAATCATAAAAGTGGTCATTCGTGTACAACAGCATCGTACCGCTACCTTTCCACTGCTTGGTATGATAGCAACCTCCAAATCACAACACATTTATGGGGCCAAACGATGATCCACGACCGCAAAACGCAATCAGAATGAATGAAGTTCAGAAAAGTGTGGGAAAAGTGTTTTGCAAATTGCTGAAAACAACATGGCATGGGAAAGTGAGTGAGGATCGAAGGTTTGTTGATTGAAGTTGGGTAGTTTATCACATATGGTTTATTATAAACTATTTCACAACAAATTCAAAGCAAGTGAGTTAAGTTATACGGAGACTACAAAGAGCACAAGCTCATTTAGATGAAGTGAACAGTTGGATTGAGTTTTAGGTGGAATTTGAAAGGAAAGGTAATGGAGGTAAGGATATTTATCTAATTTCACATACTGGTTGGAGGATATGTATACATATTGGGCTATTATTCTATGCTAGCCCCCCCCCCTCCCCGTAAATCTCGTCATAAAACGCTTCTTTGTCATGCCCGAACGAATCAACTGTTTAACATAGAGGATGCAAATCGTTGTGAAACATTTCCCCCTTGGGAGCGGTAGCATAATGTATCATCATCAAGCCTAAAACACGGAGCATGCGCAGTAAAGAGATTTTAAGTGTGATAGTATAATTCGTATAAATAATTTATAAAAAGAGCTACATAACTACTACCTAAAACGAAAGCATTGTACACTCTAACAGATGTTTGAAGTGCTGAAAAATAGTTCAAAAAGTATCATAAACCAAGCAGAAACAAAGGATTCGAGCAAACAAGACGAGCAAATTCTTAATTAAATTTTAAACATTTCTCAACGGCAATGAGAGTTTTCCCCTCTCGTTCAAGAATTTCGATGAGCAGCAGCATACAACACAGCATACCGCTCGGTTGACCCCCTCCCCCTAGGAATACTCACATGCATGCAGACAGTCGTTGACGCTGGTGGCCTCGACCAGGTAGCCATTGCAGAGGGTGCAAGTTATGCTGTCGTTGAAGTCCTTGACGCGCCGCCGCTGGCTGCCCGCGGCCTGGCCGCGCATCCGGATGTGTTCCGGCTCGTGCATCATCATGCCGGCCATCGGGAGGGCGGGCGAGGTGGACGAGCCGCCCGCCGACGAGAAGGATGACGACGACGACGACGACGGGGGTGATCGTGTGCTGCTCCGACCGATACTGTCCGCCGGCACGAGGCCCGACGTACGGGAATGCTTCAGGTTTGGTCGGATTGTGGTGCCACCCTCAACAACACCACCGGTACTGATGCCACCACCACCACCGCTGGCACCGCCACTGCTTATCATTGCGGCGGCACTTGTCATTCCAGGCGTGGTAGGGTTGGAAAACAAAAAAACAAACCCCCGTACCAGAGGGGTGAGGGTTTCTGGTTTGGGTAATCCTTTTTGCCTTTCTGTGTGTAATCCCTATTTATTCCTTGGGGTGTATTCGGCGCGGCTGAAATTGCACTTCACAGACAACCACACAGAGAGACACACACACACATGTGTGAGCTAATATATGCGCAACCGAGAGGTTTACCGTAGTTTATGGGCACATTTTGATGTACATAATTGAAGTATTAAGCCTTCTACCGGGAGTGTACGGTAGGGAACATTTGAAACCTAGAAAAAGAGAAGGAAAATGGTTGATGATGATTAATTATGGGCTTAGACATGTAATTGTTGAATAACTGTAAATAAGATAAAAAGTAGAAATTATAATGAGATTAAAACAAGATCGTAAAAATAAAAATGGAATAAAAAGATAATAAAATATAAGATAATATAAACTAGAAGTTACAAATGAAAGTTTATGATAACACATTGAAACATTAGAATGTGATGAAATAAACAAATAAAACATGTAATACAAAATGTGAAATGTTAAAAGAACAGAAGTCTATGAAATTAAAGATAAGTAGGAATACAAAAGTGAATAATGAAACTCATAACAATGAAACAAACAAACACAACCTACGAGCTCCAACAACAAAACAAAAAGCAAAATTAGCAATAGGAAACGATACAAAACCATAACACAAAGATAAACATCAAGAAGAACAGCAATAGAAACGATAGAAAACACGTTTCAGTTTCAGAAAACACGGGCCCGCTCACGCAAGAGCAATAGGGAGGGCATCGAGCGTGTTGATGAAAACAACAACAACAACAACAACAACAACATCAGCAACAACACCAACCAGCAGAAAGTTATGCAAAGAGAAAGTTGTGTGCCGAGGCTCTCTCGCGCTCTATTTGTGTTTGCCCAGTTCGATCTTGCACTCTCTCTCTCTCGCGAGCGGTTGTGTTTTGTTGTTTTTGGGCACTGAGAGTGTTCGCATTTTTGTTTTGTTTTTTGGTGTTGTTATCATGTTCCTGTAGTGTCCTCTACTGTCATAATTATAGACTTCCAATCATTATGCGGGATGATTTGTTTTTTCTATCTTTTTCGCTTTTCATTCTTCCTAGGATGGGGATGACGTCTGATTAAAGAGAAGTTGTTGGTGGGAGGCCGATGATGTACGTAAAAAAAGGGCAAAGCACGAGAAAGTACCGCGTTGGAGACAGCCTCCCAATTGGAGCGGTGGGTGGGCCACCGTGAAGTCGAAAACATTGGAGCCGTAACGTATAAAGTAACGCCGGCACCAATACTACCATGCATGCAGGGGTAGAATTAACAACCAACGTCAACACACGGTGTACCGAGATCATGCTGAGCATAGTACACCCCATGCTTACAACATACACTCTGGTGCCCCTGCATTGCGATACAGGATTATGCCCCAATGGGGGGAGAAGAAGGGAGAAGGGAGGGTGAAAGGAAGGTTTTGCTACTTACCACACAACACAACACGTCGTCCGAACAGCGCCAAAAGGGATGAAAGAGAACGGAATCACTCGCCTGCCCGTTCGCACTCACAAACGCGAGGCTGAATTGGATTATTTTTTCTCTTTAATTTTCTACCCCCGTCACTCTCACACACACACACACACACAGCCTCACTCACACCGAGGCAGGGAATCGAATCGCGCGCGCTCTCGCACACACATGTGCACGCGTGCGCTTGAATACGGCGGCCACACAATCTCTTCCCGTTTTGCTAGATTTTCCAACAACCCCTAAAATAACGCACACACTTATACTGTGGAGTAGCAGCGCACGTCAAAGTAGGCGCACAGCACGCGCGCGAGAGAGAGAGAACGGTGAGAGCACCACCACCGCACATACAAATTCCACCACAGAGCGCGATATTCCAACCCCTAAAGTATGAGCGATAGAGGGAGAGAGAGAGAGAGCGAGAAACGAGAAACTCTCCACACAAACAAACACACACTGCTCGCCCTTCTGCACGTGACGCACCACTTCTACACCACTTCACTGTGACCCTGCCGCTGCTGCTGCTTACTAAACGCGCTTCCCTTGCTAACAGACAGATGGCGTACCGAGCGCACGCCCTTGTGCAATGCCACAGAGACACACAGAGAGACCTTCGCGCTTCTTCGCCGTCGGCACGAGACTGACGCGCGAATGCCGCGACCCGAACGCACTAGCCTCCCAAAAGGTGCGCGATGGCGCTGCTGACGGTCGGAGATGCCGATGGCGATGATGACGATGATGATGATGATGGCCGAAGCCGAACCAGCGCCACGAACCACGGTCCCGAACACGTGATAATGCTGGGCGCCCCGAAGCGCACCATCGAAGAACGCGTCTCTCTGCGGGTCTGTGGCGGCCAGTGCGCCGACGCACCACTCCAAAACGCCAGGCAAGCAGGGCAGCCAAGCGGCTCGAAACGTAGGCACACACCGAGGCACACACGGGGCAGTAAGCGAGAAAAAAAATCAATCCAATCCAGCACGATTCCCTTTTGCGCTTGTGGAGGGAAAGGAGAAGAAAGGGTGGAAGAGTCACACTTCTGGTTGTCTGCCTGCTGCTGCTGCTGCTGCTGCCAGGGAAGGCATAAATGGTGGAACGCGTAATGCTGTTTGTATGCGGAACCGAACGGGACGGCTTTTCCGCTAGAGCTGCTCGGGGTGGGAAGAGGGAAGTGAATTTTCATCGCCAAAAGGAAAACTGAAAGGCACCGAGCTTGCGGTTTCGCTTGTGCACGAGCGAGATACACGATGATCTCTACGGGAGGGTTCGGTTTTCCACGCACGGGGATGGGAAAATCGATAAACACGAAGCGCTACGAGATGATGACGGTGCCGAGCGGAGTTCGAGTTGCTTCGTGCTTGATGATTGGAAAATTCGTGAAAATTTTCACAAAATATGCTGCGATGGGTTACGGTTTGCTATGTATGTTGAATAAAAATTGCGCATTGTTGGAAAATGCGTCTTTGAAAATCACAATTACAGTGGAAAACTCCTTTGAAACGTCACACGAAATATGTTTTCCTTCGAAAAATTACTCCAACAAAACCCAAATTTCATCGAAAAACATACAAAACCATGAAACTTCCATGCCAGGATTCCATGCTCGTCTGTAGTTGTGAGACACACGCGTGCAATTTGTGTGCCCTCTGCTGCGGCACGCACCGTCACACGCATACACGCAGCCGTACATGAACGTGCCACAAGATTGCGTCCCAATTGCGTCCGTAACGCAAAACGGACGGCCTTTTTTCGTAGTCTTGCTTGAAGAAACCTGCTATCAAGCAAGATCGATTGAATATTCACCCTCCTGGTTTTTGTTTTTTTTTTTTTTTTTTCGGGGAATCCGTAAACCGGAAACCCCTTGCTACCATTCCCTTTGTGCGGCCTTCCTTCGGGACGGTGGTGCTGTTCAGCTTCTGCTTTAGGCGTCTCTCGGGTTCTGCTTCGTTCTGGGCTGTTTCGAGCTCGAATTTTGAACAAGAGGGTAGCTTCGCTGCCCTGGAAGCTTGAACGAACCCTTGCGGGGATCGGGCCGACGCCATTTTTATTGAGCGTGCCGCAAACACACAAAACAGGAAGGAAAGCTTGAGGCCGACAGCAAAAGAAAAATGGCAAAACGAGAAGGATGACGGCGAACGTTGATGAGGAGTTGCGGCAATTGCTATGCGGTGTGCGAGAATGCACTGAACGTAATTAGAACATTTCCAGAGGAGTTTGATTAACAGGTCAGTTGTAGAGTGGAAGTATTGGAAATGTGAATAAAAACATTTATATATATAAAGAAAAGTCCTCACAAACCGTGCTGTATGCTGTGACCGTCCTATCCAGTATTCGAATATAGTGTTATCTTCAACTTGCCCAATGAACCAGTCGTTTCAATTTTTAGACAATCCACGACAAACCAGGATTTGCCTTTTTCTGGTTAGTATGATAGCTATCAATGAAATATATTCTTCAATATTTTAAATTAGTCCCTGCAGTATTAATCCTAGCAAATCATATTTTTGGCCGATTCGATTTGACTTGTATGCTTAGCGTGAATCATTTTGAATATCGGTTAGTAGCATCAAAGGAAGCTGTTAGACGGAAGGTTGCTAGTTTTTTTCCGAAGCTGATTAAACATGTCAGTAATTGGCATATTCCTGTGACATTCATTATTCTCCATTTTCCACTGGCAAATCCGTTTCGGTGGCATAATTTTTTGAGTAGTGTTCAGCGACATATACTGCACAGTGCCCTAGCCAGTAGTGGCTGATATGATGGAGTTTGATTTTTTGCCCAGATGCAAGCTAACCCAAACTCATAACACCTGATATATAAGACCCCAAATACAAGAAGCGCGTTTAATAGTTCCGAAGAGGTCCACCCACCAGAAGCATTTCTGCGTTTCCTCGGTAGCGCGTTCGAATGATATCTCATTTCTATGACTGGATTATTACACGCATTTGCGCCGCTGCGGAAACATTCTATGTGTATTTGAGACCTAACAAAGGCCATCTTTTCTAACTACATCGTGTATGATGATAACAACGTACTTCTTTGTCGTGAAATCGGATGCTTCAACCTATCTATCGTCTAAGACATTGATGTTAAAACCCTTCTTCCAAGACCGCAAGAAGCGTTTACGAGCACATGCCATTTGCACAAATCGCTTTGTACAAGACTTTTAGCGCTAAAAGGACTAAACAACTTGGTCATGTTTACACACTCATGCAATTTGCATAAACGGCCTTATATATGCAGATTGCCCAATGTTCGATCCAAGTTCGTGCTGGGACGTTGTTAACTGCATGAACACATTAACTTCAGCAATTGCCAGATGGCATGGTACTTCTGTTAGCAAATAATATTTTACAATGTTATTGATAGAAATGGTGTAGCATTTGTTGAGCACTCTTTTACTGTTTATTGAGTGACTTTAAAGCTTACTTGAAGCTTGCTTGACACAAAATGGAAACGAGCCTGATTTAATACCTTTCGTCTGATACTATACATTCACCGTAGTACTGATGCATTATTCGTTACAATGCATGTAACGTACGTTTGCAGCTTCGCAGCTAAAAAAATTTGTTTCACCAATTGTAGTAATATGCCGTTACAGTTACAGTTTGTTTTTCTGAATCTAACAATTATTGCTGAAAGAAGTAATAGGGCATGGCATTGGGTGCAATGTCTTCTTTCGAAAAAGATGTTATGGTTACTTACTTCATCAAGTGTTTCTTGTAGTTTTGTATACTATCAACATCTAGTTTGTATGAGTCTAAAGGTGAAAAAGTTTAAAGTAACGTTCTAATTCGATCATCAAACCCAAGTGTGATTCAACTCCCATCCCGGTTAGGCAATGCGACTGCCTTAAATCAGACGCTTTAATAAGTTCTGGCATTTTTTTATTATTATAATATAAACATCAATACTTTTAAGAAACGGCTTCCTAGGGTGCAAAAAGGCACGTTCTGTAATATAACGACGTCAACTCACCGATATGTATATGTATTATATTAAAATGTAACTAGTTTATAAGCTTCCTGTCTCTAAGCCTTTACGGCGGACGAATTATTAAATAAATGAACTTCCATCCCGGTTAGGCATTTCGACTGACTGACTGACTGGGCTTTTTAGTACAGAACGATTTCGAGTCTCTGAACGGATCTGAAACCAATTTTAATATGTACAGGGTGTATCATCTACTGACACTCAAAAAAATATGCTAAACTTATGCTCCAAGGCGTAAATACCAATCCGACGTAACATCTGATGGTCTCGCGTACCATTAAAACGCCCACCAAACGGAAACGGAAATGTGAAATTAATGTTTTTTTTTGTATTTTTTTCTTCTTTATATTACTACCCATGACCATATTTGATTCATAATCACGTAAAATGGTCTAAGTTTTTATTCCATTTCAATTCACAATCCATTTCGAACAGCCTACGAAAGGAAATATTCACGAGAAATACTGTAATATGAAATGTAGGTTCTCAATATTGAATACCAAAGATCTGAGAAATCACTAACAAGCTTGTAAAAGTATTGTAAAGTGGTTTTCTATGACACTTTTCCGTTTGATTCAGATAATTGCTGCTTACATCTACCTTGTATTAAACCATATTTATCAGTCGTATCTTTTTAGCTCCATCTTTCACCAATTGAAACATGCAGAATTATCCTTCTTCCTTGATTTGTCCACCTAGTTCGCATTCGTATGGCCACTTAAGGCATCTGCTCGTTAACGTTCACACCATTGTGTACGGTGTTCATGCTTTTATGGGACATTGAGTTAAGAATTGGTTAATCTCCACGTTTCAAGATGCCTCTGGTGGTAATTTGCTGCTCTAACTAAAATAATCATTTGTTTCCTCTTTTTACACCAGGACCCTAGTAAGTCTTACCTACGAGGGGGCCAAGATCATTGCGAGACTGATTATGAATTGTGGTTGTTTATTTATGTTTATAAAAACATTGCGTCGTTTGGCTTTGAACGCATCTAAAGATATGTAGGATGGTTATGTTTTCAGGGAGTGATTTGAACTGTGACATATGTCAGTTCATATAGCACGGGTTGAACTCACTGCCCAAGCTACTCCATTTACTGTATTATTATTAACTGTACATTTCTCTTTAGATGCACTTCTTGTAGTTCCAACTCCAATAATGTCAACATTATTTTTAACCCCGATGTGATATTATGATTCGTCAATTACGTAGATTTTTAATACTTTGATTCAAAATAACGTTGATTCAATGTTTTGAAATAAGAAAAGAGTACAAAGAATACTCTCTGTATTATTTTTAGAACGCTTCTCTTTCAATATAAGCAATTGTTCTTGTTCTGACATCGCAACAATGACAAACAGTGTACAATACCGCAAAGCTACTAAATTAAAATGCATCTCACTTGAAGCCCGTTGCGTTTCATTGCCCAAAACGGCACTTCAAACGATGGGACAAGCACACAAAACTTACCCTTTGTGTGCGTGTGATATGATGTGACGTTGAGCACATCGTCACATCATTTGCATCCGATGCAGCACCACACCACAGGCACTAGCATCTCAGCCACAATTGCATCTTCGTGAGCGTCGTCGTGACTTATCGGCCGAACAAAAAGCCGTCGCCAGCGGGTGATTCAGCGTCCGCGTGAACAACAAAGAACCAATTCAACTAACCGCCCAGACGCTTCCGCCTGCGCACAGTGATGCATTTTCGAATGCACGCACCCGTCCCTCACCACGCGGACATTCCGCCTAGCTGGCCGCCGTGTCGGTTAGTTAGGCGTAGTACCGAAGGCAAGTGGCAAGGTGACAGGCCGCTTGGCAACGAACACAACTGCTCAAATAACACCGACACCGAGCTCGATGCACCCGCGCACACCATGCTCCCACCCGTCCCTGCGCGAGTGTTTGAGTGTGTGTGCAATTGCACTCCGCCACTGCACGGGTGATATGCATGCCGTGCATGCATTGTGTGACGACTGTGTGCTTCTGTTCGGGAGGTTGTTTTCCTTCCACTTTTTTTTTCTTCAATGGCCTTCCCGCTCCCAGTACGTTCAATTGCAATTTGTTGTTCCAAGGTATTCATCCGAAACATGAGGCACACATACAGACACACGGGGCAAGTGGCGCGGTAGAATGCAATGCTGTTGCAGATAAGAACAATTCCGGTGTCGTTGCTGCTGCTGCTGCTGCTGCTGCTGCTCGACGACGCTTATTGATTTAACTTCTCTCGGGGACCGAAAAACTCGTCCCCGGTTGCATTGCATTTCATTTCTTTTTCCGTACTTGAGGAAGTGGTGGAATTTTCCACACCCGTTTGCATGTCGCCGTTCGTTGCGTTGTGTGTATGCCCCCGGGGGCACAGGTTCAAGGCTGGAGCGCTGAACTGGACTGCCACGGGACTGCCGGTTAGGGGAAGGGGAGGGCAGAGCCAACGAGATTTATAGTTGCTGGCATGGATTGCATTTGACAGAGCGTTAATTTATGGGACCAGTGCACGAGAAGGTTGCACCGCTTATCATGCACGGCCGCCGGGACGGGCAGGCCGCCCCGACTGGGACCGTGTTTGGTAGCTGTGACAAAATTTGGCGACGAATATGTGTGAAAGTTTGACGAGGAAATTGATTTTATTGCGAGTCAATAAACAACTCAAGATATGGAATTGATCGCAAGAAGAGTTGTGTTGTGCCTAACACATAACAACAGTGCAGGAAGAATGTCAAAATCAATAACTGTTGCATTTTAGATGGTAATGATTGACTGGTAGACGATTCCAATGTGTTTCAAATATTGCGTTTATGGTGGGACAATTATTTTGCCATTTTTATGAGGATTTCAGTCTGAATTGATTTATTTTATTGTTTACAGCATTTGTTGAGCTAACTTATTTCGTCTGTAATAGCATGCAGCTCTGCATCAAATTAATTCAATGACAAGACCTTCAACAGGTACTACTGTTGAACTGTACTGAGCATATATAGAAAAATTTTGTTGTGTTGAAGCAATTTTGAGGTCCATAAGCAATAGTTTACGGAACAACTAAGATGCTTTGGCTACGTGTTAAATCTCTCGGAATACAGTCTAACGTTTGGAGTAGTTTCAAAATAAAAGACACCGTAATCACTTTCCATTGTGAAGTTATGAAAAGATGATAACGCTAGCTTGAGATCACAAGATAAAAATGATCATCGATTAACGATGTTCAGCTGTTCATAATAGGAATTGTTATTACATCTGAAGCTGACAGATATTATTTTATACATTATAATGAAAGTGCTTACCTTTTCTAGGACAGAGGGCTCATTTTGAGGGTGATTAGAATTCTAAAGAGTTCATGATGGTTTCTCCATACCAAATTTATAAAGCACAAAATACGGTTTGGATGAAAGCCTTTTAAGCGATGGGTCAGTTTCATCTCAATCAATCTCAATCTTAATTTAATTTACTTGCAAGTCTCAGTTAATACCACCAAACAGATGCAGTTATAGAGTTTGCAGCTAGAATTTTGTCTAAAAATAACCAATTTTTGACAGGCTCACTTAAAACTGGTTCAGGAGGTCTGTCAACCTCCGTAACTTCTTTGGCTTTTGCGTGTTTTTTTTATCTCACTAGATCATATGCATTTGCCAAATTAGTAATAAAAAATTGTGTAAAATCATGAGCTTCTAATTGAATTTCGTCATAAGAAACCGATGTACAGCAACCAGAATGACGATGAAAACATGTTAAAATAACGTTAACGAGCTATAAAGGCTTATTATTTTTACTCTGTAAATCGTGTGGGCTTTATATCGTACTGCCCAAATGCCGCTATAATTTAAGCTGTTAATTTCATTTCAAACCTATATTTTTGATCGCAGGTTGGCTGTGATAAAAGCTTTTTCAGCAGAATTGATTTAAGCTATTAAAATTCAATGCAGAATTAAAAAAATAAATTACATAAACAACTCAAAGCATTATTCTGAACTTTTTCATTGAAATTAAATGAATATTTTCATAGCGCAAGCTAGAACGTTAGGTGTTTCTTTTAATGTAGAATACCCATATCAAATGACCATTTCGTGTCTAATGTCACTATCTCAGCTAATTCAATCAATGCCATAAGTTTCTTCAAACCATCCACTTTAAACCTGTTCAGATTTTAACCATCAACACGTTTCTGTTTTTACTGTCCCCAAAATGGGGTTTGCTATAAAAGGTAAAATCGTATTTACTAAATTATTGTCTCGAATCGTCAGAAACTCCACTTTCCTCTATTTTTCACTCCCTATGAAGTGCCTTTATTTTCCCGACCCAAAACCACACAGGTACAGCCAAGATAGAGCTTGGCGAACCACTAGATAACGCTTCATTTTGCGAACCCAAACGCCATCACCATCATGTACTGCGATCTCGGGGGCACGTTAGTTTTGGAAATTTAATCAAATTTACCAGCACAGCATCGTGGCGAAAGGTACGTTTTACCTCCGTGCTGGTTGCAGTTGCACGCTCGACCGAGACGTTGTTCCCTAGCCAATACACTGGCCAATGCATCCCGGGCAGAGTTAACTGGCAGAACTCGGCAAAGATTGCATTCGCACATGGCAGCACAAGATCAAGTTTCCAGCCGTGTGTATGCTGCCAGACAGTTTGTGTGGGAAGCACGCGAGACGACGCTATCGTATCGCTTGTATCGGAAGTCATGTGTGTGAGTGTGTGTATGTAACGTATCAGCTTGTGGCTTGCACCGGTCCAGCGGGGCTCATAGTTTATGACCACTTGTGCCGGAAGGCCGTCGCTGTCCGGGTTGGTGGTGGTGACCGAGCTCGTCCGATAAGATTTTGTAGCAGTACTGTCCGCCGCGCTCTCTCTGTCCGAAACATACCCGGGATGGGGTGAACGCAAAAGGCGTGAAGGCGATGAAGAAGCTGGATACCGTTCTCGGTCGTCCAGGTACAGCATCTTGTCCAGCCATCATCGCAACGAGCGGGTGGAAACGTCGCTAGTTATGCTGGAGATTGTTGTGTCCTGTGTCTGTCTTATCTTTTCCGTCTCCCCGATACACGATAAGAACGGCGCGGAGTAAGCGATGGAAAGTGGTCGTGCCGATGCGAACTAGTTTCAGCTCTAGCACGAACTGGTGGGTTTTTGTTGTGGCTACAGTAGTGGACGTGACTGTGGCAGATAAAGTGCGCAAACTGAGCGTTTCCAAGTAGTTTGTTTATGGATTTATAATTAGATGCAAATGATTTAAGAAACAAAATTTACATTTTACCATACAAAGGAAACAAAGTACTTAAAATCGAATAAACAAATTTAAGCCGCGTTAAGTATAACCAATCACCCAACAACAGCCCAGGGAATGGACAGCTATGACGCGTAATTTGAATAATTCTCGGTCTACACAACGCATAAGGAATAATCACTAATGGGCGGGTTTGTGCTTTTATGCTAATCCATGAGTCCCATTTCAAGCACCTTATTCCAGCGCATTGTGCCCTTAAACGTTTGCAAATTCATCGCAACCCGTTCCAGGAAATGAAGCAGAAAATGCGACTCGTTTGTACCGATATAAGACAGTTTCATTAGCAACCAGTGTATAACTTCAATTTCATAACGGAGTGCGATCACTTTTTGATAGGGATCATCACGTCACACTGCCACGAGGAGGAATCTGCGCGGTGTGTAGAGTGAAGAACAGTGAACCACCCCCCCTGGGTATGAAGGCATTGATTTTGCAACCCTGTCTCACCCGGTTCCGTTTCCCCTTCCCCACGTGATCCAAACAGATGAAGTACCTTTAGCACCATGCGCCTTTACAGAATTGATGCTAAACCCACGATAAGCCTCATTTTAAAAGTCTTCGTGTACGCTGTTCGATGCTTTTTCTTGTTCGGCGATGCTTTTGCGCTCCCTTATTCTTATTGTGCCCTTTTAAGCCCTTGCTTTTTTCTGTTCATTCCCAGCTCGTTCGCGTGGTAAAGAGCGTCTAGCAATGGGGCTAGGTTAATGTGTGTGTGCATCGTGCCAGTGCACGGCAAAACAAAAGCCAAAGGACGAACGTGCACACGTGGAAACGGGAAGAGTGAGGAGGGGAGGGAGCTTTGGCGCAAGGTAATTGAATTGAAACAAGTCTCATAGGAACTCTTCCAACACCACCCAGGCTCCTTCTCCGGGCTAGACGAGCTGGAATTATCTCGAGCGTATGTGTGTGGCTTTGTATGTGTGACTTTGCTGTTTGAAGGTTTCCTTGCGATTTGAGCACGTTTACTGCACGATTCAACACGGCAAGGCGGTTAACCTTTGCGCCGTCGAGAGAGAGAGCGAGATTCTTAAAGACGATTTTATGCAAATAATATTATTTATTTCAATGCTTTTGCATTCTCAGAAGCTTCATGTAAGCGATTCATATTTTTCATACCATCGAACATCGGTGATGTTCGCAGCTCGACTCCGGGTTGTCTGCCAGCCGTCGACTCAGTTGCTCCAGCACCGGGAGGCCTCCCGCAACAGCCCCGTAACCGTACAAGGCAAAACCGGACACCGGAATCCAAATCGAGGCGTATGCGTTTTTCTGCCAGTTGCTTGTTATCTCACGCCGTTTCGTCGACGCCGTTCCCCAGAGGCTGGAGCAGTAGGGCTAGGCCACTGATAAATGGACTGCCGGACTGCCGCGGGACCCATCAACGATACCCCCTGCCGCCAGTAGGCCCGGGAAGAGGGAATAAATCATACTCGCATCTCACCGTCAGTCCCCGTTTGGATTTGGAGCTGTGCTGAACATCCTAGCAAGTAGCGGTGTGTCCCCACTTGTGGACTATTTTAATGAGCGAACAGTTTGACGGCAGGCAGGGAAAACTCGTCCCAACATCATTAAAAAAAAAAACGTTTCAGCCTGTTCAGTAAGGAACAATCCGCGTGCGCGAAATGCGAAACTAGTTGACCGTGAATGCGATGCGTTGGGCTTGTAATGGTTCTCCCGCTGCCGCTACCGGGCTAAAGTGACCCGGTGGGAGTTTTGTTGTCAGCAGAAAGGTGTAGTTGCACTGTTATTACGGGCTTTTGCCAAAGGGTGCATAATGATGGGTGCGGTTTGTAGCGGGATGATGAACTACATGGCGCCGCTCATTAGTGTTGCCCTTTTTTAAAGCTGGGAAGGATTGAAGGTGCAATACCGGGAAGTAACGTTTACTGCGTTATGGGGAAGGTGTGTGAACATTGGTGTCAAGTAACATGTGTAGTTTGAGGCAACAATGGTGAAAGAGGAGATCGCAATGAGATTTAAAGTTGTGTAGTAGACGTTAAAGTTCGTTCTACTATTAAACGCAGTTCTTGTGATGATCGTTTTTTTGCAATTATTATTTGGTTTGGGTTGAGATTTGTGTCAAATGTGTTCGATGTTGGGTATTGCACAGCTTACTTATCGATTTCCTTAACTTACACTTGCACTAAACTTATCAAAGAATTGGTAAACGAAGCAAAGAATACTTTTTTTTGCATTTTGATGCTATACAATTTTTAAAATAACGTTACAAATTCTTTAAAAAGCTCATTTAATTTTGTCGTAATAACGGGCCTTTCCGTGGAATAGTTGTTAACTCGTACGACTCAACAACATGCCCATCATGGATTCATGTTTAGAATGGGGCGTCCTCACGTAGCAAGGACTGTCTATCCGCTTGAGTGGTACTGAATAAGTCTCGAAAGTCTGTATAGGTCAGAATGTTCGCGTTAGGTTGTTACGCCAAGCAGAAGAAGTTGTCCTAAAGACGTGTCAGATCAGAAGGCGCACTGAACTATACTTATTTGTATCGTGAATCGGTTGAAAAATGGTAGTCCATTAGATAGACGCGCCGGCTCCTACAATGCCATGCGGAATCAATTACCAATCAGAACATCCGCTTTTAATGCTATCCGTTATAAACTATCCGTTTGCGTTGTACTTATAAATATACAAAGATATCATGTATAAGATCATAGCCAAGGAAGCGTTTTTAGATGACCACGTTGGACGTTTAGATGACCAATTAAAGGACACAGTTTGAACGGCTCCAAGTAAACGATTTTTAAGCATTACTAATGATTTGCTATAATGGTTATATAGTTACTGTGCACTATACTGCAAGACAACTTATTGTTAGATCCTTTGGATTGAAAGATATTTAAGGTTTAATAGTTGTTTTTCTTCATATTGTACAGACTGTTTAACACAGTCCGTTGAATTCAAACAATACACAAGAAAGAAGACGATCTTATATCGTAGCGAAGCAAACATTTAAGTGTTGAATGTGCATTATAAATTGTTATTCAAGATATATGGCGTTTTAATAAAAGTTTTGTAGTAAGAAGATTTGATTAAATCTATCTTCTATCGATATTAATCTATCAATTAATAGAGCATAGACTAGGTATCGAGTCATAGACGTTGCCCATTGCTAGTAGAGCTAGGGCCAAAGTAAGAAAATATATGTAAAATATTGGCCTTACATTTTTAAATGTGTTTCTTAATTCCACAAATGGCACCGTTTCCAGAACAACGGCGAGAAGTAGTTGAATTTTTCCACAGGATGTGGATAAAGAAATCGTTCATAAACCACTGTCGTTTACCCCTATCATGCATCGCAAGTCACTTTCACCTCTAACCGCATTGTCACATTCAGTTCCAACCGCATTGGGGTGAAAGTTACCATTTCACCTGAAAACCAGCCTAATTTGCTACAATCTACATAATTATCAACCATTTCCATTGGCTACTCTCGAAAAACCAATTACCACAGTTGGAATTGAATTTCCCTATCTACTGAAGGTTATAGAGAAGAAAGCAGCATGATTGGCAACATACAACCGAAGTGAATTTGCAATCAGAAATAAGTACCTCACCATCTCACGATTGCCCGCTCAAGGTGAGTAAAAGTTGAAAAGCCACAAAAAGATTCCATCTTGTAATCGAATGGAATAAATCATCTCGGCCGGTAAGAAGCATGTTGCTCTTAGAATGGCACTGAACCGAGGCTGGTAGTTTCCACCTCACTCCCGATGACTTCACCGGAAATTTGTTGGTCGGGAAAACTTTTTGCCCAGAAATGCATCCGCTAATTTTGTCGAAAACTTTAGCCCACCTTCCGCTTTGTGTACGTTTGTACTCCTTACCGATGGGTGTCTTCCCCTGGGTGGCTGTTGGGAAAACAGCAAGTGCGAACAAGAAAAATGCACCCGGAAATAGTGCAAAAATGAACGAGCACTATCCGGTGAGTCCTGGCCGCGGCGGGCTGGAACTAATTTTAAACTCAATTAATATTCATGCTCTGATTTATGTTCACCTGTCTGGCGCACTCCGGCAAACGGGTAAGCTGAAATGCGGCACAGGAAAAACAGACCAAAACGAATCGCCGAGCGCTGGCATCCGACGAGAAATGGTCCTTAAAAGCTATTTCGCGTCCTATCTTGTACCATTCGCTCTTTATTTCGCTTATCGCTGTTCACATTTTTTTTCCTGGCGGGAAGATTCACATCCTGCCGACAGCAAAAGCTCACAAAGCGTTGAGTACGAGACGAGGACAGAAAAATGTGGCCCTTCGAATGGAATTCACTCCGGCACCGGAGACTCCCGATGGAGCAATCACGGGCGGTGAGTTATGTCGCGGCACGACACAAGGTGTAACAGCGGTGAAGCGGCTGCCGTGAGGTAATAGAATTATTTTGTTCGCTCTCTACCTTCTGGATGGCATTTTTACCCTCCCCTCCCTCACTCTCTCTATGTACAACGAGCCCATTTTGTGACAATTGTCCCATTCCATCTGTCTGGTGTCCCCCTTTTTTGTACAGAAATCCTACCGTACTGAGCAGTGTAGGGATCCTGAGGATCCTATCCTGGGAAGCAACCGGAAGTAAAGTTCAGCCGTACGGTGCCGATGAAGCCGCGAGGCGGATTGGGTGAGTTGGAAGTTATGCCACTGAAATTAATATTCATCAACAGGTTGGTAATGGACGGAAAGGACATGGTTTGTGCGGGGGTTCTCAGGCACAGTTAACAGGGAGCGCCTAACTACTTGGTCTGTTGGACTTTCAGCGCTCCACCATGGGGCGTTTGATTTTTAATGGAGTGTAAAATTACTGGACACTTAAATAAACTTTAAGTCCGCTGGAATCTTGCCTTCACACTTGTCGCATTCGGGCATTGCAAATGAAGTGGTACTAATGATGAAAGAGAGAGTGGTTGAGCCGGGGATTACGAGGTGTGAAACGGTAAATGAATATTCGAACGGAGGGAGTAGTAAAGAAGTTAAGGGGAAACTTAATAAAACAATCAATTGCTTCTAAGTTGATTTATAGTTATAGAGGTTATAGTGTGTATTTCTATAATGATGTAATGAAATCAGTACAATATATTGTTAGTCTTTAATAATCTGTTATAGGCTGTAAAGGCTGTTTGTAGGATAGTTCAAAGTCTATAGAATATAAAATAATTTTGTGTAATATCAAAAAGCACCTTGAGTTGCAGCCTCCTCTTCAACTATAACCAATCCTAAACTATTTCAAATTATGAATGTATGTTCAATTAAGTGAGAACCAAGCAAATCGTAACAGCACAATTGTTCACAAATACAGACAATTAAATAGTTCTGAATAGACGAGACGTAAAACTGGACGGATGAGATAGCAAACTTTGAAGTTCTGTAGTCCAAAAGAACTAACGGATAGCCAGATAGGTGGATATTTAACGAGAACTGTTTGTTTTCCATCCAGCCGGACACACTGTAGTATAGGTAGGCTTGTTCGTTCTTTGGTACTTAAAAGTTTAGGCCGGGTATAGACAAACATAAAAAGAAGACAAAGAAGAAGATGATGAATAAATGGCAGTTAACGGTTCTTGTAAGTAACATGTAACATGTAACATGTCTTGTAAGATTAACTACAAGTGTATTATACATTAGTACATTATAAGTGTCGGATGAATGTGTGTGCGTTTTAGGGACAGGAAAAAGAAGCACAGAATACTTTATATCAGATATGTCATAAATTCACTTGTTCAGTGAGCCACTGGTTAACAGCCTTCCAACATCGTTATTAAAGGTGTTTCATTTCAATTGTGAGGTGGATTGATCATAACTTCATACAGAACCCTCACGGGTCACCAGTTTGACATACCTTCTTTACAGGTTAATTCGAAGGTAAATTCAGTTTGGATCCTCATCCATTCCCCATTTTGCAAATTTATTTAAAATATTCTCAATGACTTTAGCGTGTCTGTGTGTTGAATGGCATTCCAGTCCATTGGAGCGAGGCAAATTCAACCTGCGTATCTATAATTAGGTGGATTTTCATAATAAAAAACCCTGTGATGTTTTGAATGTTTTTTCAAATTATATAGATTGGTTATTTGCGGAGAAAATGATTATTTTTCAAGGAGGATAATCGATATACAACTTCATTAGGAAGTGAAACCCTTTGTAAGAGAGTTTGAGTTGTGTTGTAAGAGCCTTTGAGTTTATACGTTAGTTATACGCCAGACACTGAGTTGAAGCATACTGTATGAGTCCTTCCAGTTGTAAACATTGTACGAGAAATCTGGTTTGTGCTTTTGAGTTAATCTATGAAGAGAAATGGTCTACCCATTGCACAAAAGCTTATGACGATAGCACCTATTTCATAACTCATTTGCAGGATTTGATCTACTTCAGGCGAATTGTTAATCCGCAAACTTTATTATATAATTGATTGGTGTAAAAAGCTCCCCTTTCCTCGAGAGAAAAGTGGTAGAACAATATGATGGATAAGTTTCTATATTTCTGATGGAGAGGTATCATTACTTCATGCTATAAAGAAAGACACTCTTTAAAATACCCTAAGCCTTATTGAGTTTTTATTGGACATACTTTATATAAATATATTCAATTAAGTAACAATACTTTTATATCTAGCTTTTGTGAGAATAAGTCTACTCATTATCCTTATTTAAACTACCAACTAGGATTATTTTGATCCTGCTTTGGCAATCTAATGTAGAATGCCACAAATGAAACTAAAATAAGCTATTGACATTGTTAGCAGTAACGAGCGGTTTACTAATGAACCCCACTCAATCGAACCACACCCTTCCGTTGCCTTAACAGATAAATGCTTACCACAACAACAGTAGTACGATGTACGCTCCTCCCTTGGGTGACACAAATCATCACTTGACACTGACCAATAAATCATAATCATACACTGGTTAATTATGCATCATTACTACACTTCATCACGCTCACGTTCGGTAAGCTCTCTCCTGCGAAAACCCCCAAAAGCTTCCTCTTTCCCCCACATCCAGAAACTCCCTCAAACAGGTAAATATTTAGATTTGACCCAACACAAGAGTGTCCACAGGAGATTATGGACAGACCATCCATCCTCTACCTTGCTCCATTAGAACCACCGCACCATACGTAACCCAAAACCGTCATCAACAAGTTAGTGTCAAGTGCGAAAATGGAAATACATTATTCATGTTCAGATACAATAAAACAGACACCAACCAACCACGCACGCACGCTTGCAGCCAAAGAGCACTGTGCAGAAAAACCAGCACAAAAACTGGAAAACGTTGGAACAAAAGGGCCTGAGCACTACTGGGGACATTCATTAGTGTCACTGGGGGGATAGTGGTGGTGATGATGCACCCAAAATAGATACAGTTCTCTCCTTTTCCCGTCCATTTAAAAAGGTCGTCAGGTGTAATGGTAATTAATTAACCTCGAACCATCGGCGAGAAGCTGTGCATCGGTGCACTTGGCACACATTAAACCTGCGGGACAACCGAAATATGGCCTCATCTCATATGGTTTGGTTGGTGTGTTAAATTGTTTTTCCGTCCCAAAAACTGCGCTCCATCCCCTGCAAGAGACACAGACAGGGAGGAATGAGTGAGAAAGTGATAATTATCACGCTTATCGCAAACGGGAGCGCTTTTTGCGTATTCGGCATGATTTAGTGCGCGCTCTAGCGTGAGTTTTCAACTCGCTTGTAATAATAATAATGATTGTAGTCCCTTTTCCCTGTAACCCTACAAACACACACACACAGCTCTGTTTGAGCATCTCGTTTTAATCTGCCTTTGGGGCATGAAAAGGAAATCCCAACACCAGCAGCAGGAGGTGGGAGGTTGTTATAAAACCGGACCTCTTCATTCCCGGTCGCGTGGTGTCCTCTGGTGGGAGTACGATGGGCAGAGAAACCGAACCGGAACCAACCGGTGGTGAGGACAATCAACACGGGCACTTTGTACGTGCCTGTGTGTGTGTGTGTGTATCTGTAAAAGGCAAACAACGGCAAAGGCCGGAAGGAGCGGAGCCGTGTCATCATCATAAATTTTATTAAAATTTCAATCCGATCCGCTTCGGGGCATAAAATGAGTTCAGTCACAACGAGCGCCTCCGCTCGCCAGCTCTCGGGCTGCTTCACGAACCTTACCGTACCGATTTTCCACCGTGCCCGAAACGAAACCCTGGAGCTCGTTGTCCTTGGGATGCTTCGAATGAAATGGAAAAGCGGGAGCTATTTGTCTCTGTCTATTTCCTCCTCACTACCAGCCAACCCGAAGGACAATTGGCCTCGAGTGGGTTTGCGGCCTACCGTGGCGTGGGTTTTGGGCCCTATGTATTTGTGTGTTTGTGTGTGTGTGTACAAATAAGAACATCAGTTGAAAAACAGAAAAGGGGGATTTGCTGTAAGGACGACGCAAGCTGTAGTTTTCGTACACGCTGGTGGAAAAATACAAACAAGTGCCTGTTTTATTCCGGAGAGGCCAAGGACGGTGGTGGTACTGTAGCATGATGGCACAGTGAAGGGCTCATGTGTATTAAGCTGTTTTAATAGAATTTAAGGAATAATTATGCTATTTTGTACTAGGTGGGATGTTGGAAACTAACAATGAAATTCTGGTAGGGATGTTTTTTAAGGAAAATGTTAAATGCAATTCTGCGATATTATTTAATAAAAGTCTTCCAAAAAGATAGATTGATTGAGGAATTCTTTAATAAATAAGTTATCTATTTTCCTTCCATTTCAAATGTGAATCCTTTTCTTGGTAAATAAAATATTCACGCAAAATGAATGTGGCATCAATTGGAGCGTGTACTGTATTATTCAAACAATTCTCACAGCACTCCACGTACACAGCCCCACAAGCCTACGACGGAAGTGATACGACGAGAGAGAGAGAGAGATAGCAAAAGAAAAAAACGTACCAGGAAATTCCCTCCATTCTCGAAGAGTCGAGGCATAAAACAGGGGAAAGAGAGCATTTTCCACACGCAAGCATTGCAGCCAGAAGCCGGTGCAGATGAATAAAATACCCACTCATACCCAGACAACCTCGACCGGAAGCCTCGCTGTGGATGGGGAAGTCCTTCGTTGAAAGCCTCTTGAGAAATCCCCAAGCAAATTTCCACTTCAAAACTTGTGGGCTCGCGTAGGGAGGCAGGGATATAGGCTGTGGAAAAGCGTGGAGAACATCTTTCCATCAAAGCTCACTCTCATATCCTTGGTCTCTCTGTCATTGGCTCTCTCGCTCTCTCCCGCCTTTTGATTGTCGTTTCTCACATTTCCCAAGGCCTAGTAGGCTACCCTAGTATTCTATTCGCGCGCCTTTCTGTTCGCTTCGGGGGAAAATATGCCTCCCTGAAGGACGAGTAGCGACTCATCGCTCGATAAAAATGTCCGTTTTTTTTTTTGGTTGTTGTTATTGTCGAAAGGTTCGGTTCGATTTTTGGGACAAATTCTACTGATTTCTACCCTGTTTTGGGTTGTTTTTCCAATACCTGCCCAACGACATAAACATGTTCCACACTCTGTGCCACAGCGTAACGGGAAGTCGTCGAAAGGCTCTTGGGTGGCTCTTGAGTGGTTCAAAGAGTTGTGGGGGACTTTTCATGACGTCGTTTTGAAGGTATGGTGAAAACACAGGGTGCAGGGAGGATTGGAAAACCCAACCGGATCGTCGTTTTATGTGAAGAGTTGTGAACAGTTTTCCCTGGAGGAATTATCAATACGTATGGCGCAACCCCTTCGAAATGGTGATATGATGTGTTCCGTGTGTTACATTCGTTAACAAACGAAATACAAAATTTAGGGTTGAGTGTGACGTACAGTTTAAAGCATACTTTATCCTTTGCTTTTAGAAACATGTATGATTTTTTACTTCATTTCGATATTGTGAATAAACTCTTGTTTTACCCATGCTCATCTGTCACTCAATTAAGGAACTCCCGGCATAAGACCCCCGGGAAACCTGTTCCGTCCTACCAATACCATCAACCGTTGCTCCACGATCGATACAGCGGGCTCAATAAATTACGAGCCAATCGTGAAACTAACTCATTAACCGGTAGTACTCAGTGCCAGGCGAGGACGCTCTACGGAAACCAGCAAGGGCGAGGACGCACAATGTCAATAAGCGCCACGTGGATCATTACGGCGTCGGCCTTTTGCTTACCGTTTTATTCAACTTCTTCCATCCTTCAGCAATTGCTCGCACGTGCCATTTAACTGCCTGCTTTTTCCCGGCTCCGATGGACTCATTTACTCTGCCAAGAATGGCTGTAGTCTGTAGCCGTGTCTGTGGACAATATCGTTTGAACAACAGCGATAACCGTAACGCTGTCGTTCCTCCAAACCCCTGTCGGTGCGGTATTTATGTGATACATCTTAATTTCTACAAATTAAAAAAAGAACCGACCTGTAGGGAAAGGGGATGGGTTTGCGCGAGAGTGAGGCTTTGCCGCAGGGAGCATTATTTTGGGAAAGGAATTTTATTGAAAATGTTGGCTTTACGTGCGTAAAGAATGTACAACAGCTATCAATGTAATTTATCATCTCAAAGAATTTAATTGAGGTGTTTTGATCAGCTGTAGAGACTTCAAAATTGAACCCATTTTTGATATTTGGTTTTTTTTAACAATATTTGTAAATAGTTTCTTCAAAAAAGCTTATTTTATACACCAAAGTAATTAAAAATGAAGGATATTGTTCGGGTTTTCAGCTTCAATTGATCCTGAAAATCGGCTTGAACCTGAAAGCAATGGTTGATCTAATAAGAACTGAAGTTAAATATGCACAGCTATGGAACAATTGTTTTTATTTAATCAAAATATGCTTTAATTTTGATCTATATTAAATTAAACAATTTAATCTTTCGTATGACCTTTAAAATTTACGTTCAAAACACACACGAATAAAGGGGTAATGTTTAGACAGTTACGTCAGCATCTGCTGATTTAGGATGTTATTGCTCTCATAATTTTTAATATACATTTTTTCTTCCCAGGGAGTGTCAAACGCCTTATCATGTGCGTGTGTACGCACATATGCCCAGGAAGTCGCACAAGTCACATACGCACCAAATGCGGCTGACAACCGTTACCGAACGCAAGAACGAAGGAAAAAAAACCCTCCTGCAAAGGGCAACACGCAGCCTGCTGTATATGGTACTGGATTTTGCACGACCAAAAAGCAAGGGTTTGGCACCACCATCACCATCACCTGCTTCTATATCAATTCGTCTGTTTCGTTGGTTGAAAATCATTGCCACAGGCACAGAAGAAAGCCTGCGGCAGCAACAGCAACAGCAACATATGTTAGTACCAGGGCTCTACCGTTTTGTTTGCTTGGCGTTTCGTGTGTTTTTCTTCCTTTTTCGGCTGTGTTGCGTGACTCTCGAGTACTTTTGTGTCTCCGGGAACACCCTTGGTGCGAGTACTTGACTTTTCCATCCGACAACGCTCCTTTGCTGGAGACGCTTTTCCGTGTCAATCAACACCCCCTCGATATCGGGCGGAGGTGAGGAAGTGATTGCATGTTTTCAACGTACGCACACACACACACACACACATACACTGCCAGGGAGAGAAGCAAACACAAACACACAGACACGCAAGTGTCAATATTCTCTTTCCCCCTGTAGCATCGTCAATCCTTCGGCGGGTGTCAAGTCCTATCGGGAGCAAGCGTGATTTACCCAATCTCAGCATTTTTTTCCCACCGATTTTCCCCACTTCTTACCCAAGAAAAACCCAAGTTTCATCCCAAACCTTCTTGAATCCGTTACCTTTTTCGTCGCGTTTCGTTTGGATTCGTGTGAACTGTCAGCTCGGTTTGGTGGTTTGTGGTGGGAATGAGTAATCCGACACGACTGGGACGATCTGTTCGCGTTAGAAATGTTGGGGTACCAAGCAACTGTCTTCTTTAATTCATTGCACGGTTTTTTTTTGTGTACAGGAATTCATTCCTTCAATATTACGCCCCAAAACCCCCACTTCTAAAACAGAGGGAGAAGAAACTTCTTAAACAAACCATGTGTAAGAGCATTTTCCGCATAAAGAATGTACCGTGGAGTGCTCGTGCTAAGTGCAATAATGAAAAACACATTTTAATATAAGATGAGTGGAGGGAAACAAAGCAGAAACACCACAGTATGGAGAAGTGAAAAATTCATTCACGCTATAAAGTGAAGAATAAAACTTAATATTCCCCACAGCCCAGAAGCGTAAAATATTTTGCGCATTTTTGCTGTGCTGCTGCGTTATCTTGCACCTTTTCTATAAGTTTTATGTTTTGAAGCATTTTCATAATTTTTATCCACGCACACTCTCTCCCTATTTTCCACCATTCTACGGCTGTGGTTTAATTTCACCAAGGAATGGGAAAGCAATAAAATCTTGTCGGTTTTTCTCCACATCATCTCGCCTTGGGTGAAGGCATACACGAGGCAAAAGGGAGCGGATTTACGGAGGAAATAGATTGAAAAGTTCCAAAACTTCAGAGCAAAGGCTGGGAGATTTGGCTTTTTGCTTCATCCATATGAAGGGATTTTTTGTTGCTACCCTCCTGCGTTAAGGAATGTTTCCTTTTTTATGCTGAGATTTTGATTGTCATGTGAGCGGAGAGTCGTGCTGCCATGTGTGGGGATGTGTGATTTGGCACATTTTTTCTTAGAGATCCGTTGCTGGTGTTTGAATGAAATAACGCATTAAATAGATAATGGTGGCTTTGCGTTTTGCGTTTTTGGCAACGGTGTGTGTACGAAAGATGGAGCATTTGCAGCTGTAAAATGACTTTCAAATTTTGGAAGCTGTTTGGCATCGTAACAATTTAATGATGTGTAAAAAGGCAAAAATAGCATTAATTTGAAGCTTGACTGGATTCATCGTACCTGCTAGTACTTTAAGAAATTATAGACTGCTAAGAACTAATCAAACCAGACGTGCATACAATGATAACTAACGAATGATAACTAGCATGAATGATATAACTTTGAAAGTTATATTATCATATGTACTGTATGTGACGGGATATTATTGTAATTCTTTCCTAGCTTAACATATAAATCGTGACTTGATTTTCAAACAGATACTCTTGTGATACGAGAGTGATAAAAATGCTCTTGTATTTAAACATAATGAACCTATTATGCCTAAAAGTTGCACAAAGTATGTTTGTAGCTAAGCTGTTGAAACATGGGATTGACGCGGCTGAACTAGTAAAAAATATCCCCATTAACGCGCCAGTCACAACTCATAGACAACGTACATTTTTGCAAAATGAGTATATAGGAACTTTAGCTTCACACAACGATCCTCTCTTGATAACGTGTAGACAGTTCAATTCTCACTTGGTAATAGGCAAGGTTAGTTTTAACATATAGATTTAAGTGGCTAGGGTCAAAGTCTATTCAGTACCAGATCCTAAAATTGTCGAAATTAATAAATAAATAAATAAATAAATAAATAAACTGAAATGACGAATGAGGCACATAAAATACTTTATTTTGACAACTTTCATGTTACACTTGCCGTCTATGAGGCCATCCCCCATGGTTAGATCCGTAGCTATTTCCTTAAAAAATTTGAACTTGATAATTTTAAAGTGGTACTGCAGCAGTAGTAGTAGTATCAGTTTTCTTTGTAGTAGTAGTTTTTGTAGTATTGGTAGTCACAGTAGTAGTAATGTTAGTAGCGGTATTAGTAGTAGTAGTGGTAATGGTGGTGGTAGTAGTAGTTGTAATAGTAGCAGTAGTAGTAGTAGTAGCATCAGTAGTTATAGTAGTAGAAGAAGAAAAAGAAGAAAATTAAGAAGAATAAAAAGAAAAAAAGGAGGATAAGGAAGAAGAGGAAGAAGAAGAAGCAGAAGAAGAAAAAAAAGAGAAAAGGAAGAATAAGAATAAGAAAACGAAGAAGAAGAAGAAGAAGAAGAAGAAGAAGAAGAAGAAGAAGAAATACAAGAAGAAGAAAAAGAGTGCATGTGTAGAGTATTGATAACAGTACACACCAACGCTCAGTAAATTTTTACTTAAATTTGTTAAACTGCATATTCAGTAGTTGTTTCAGTTGAAGTGTTTTTACTGAAGCAATCAGTAAACTTGAAAGCCGACCAAAAAGACAGCTTGTTTACTGTAACCATTGTACAGCTACAGTATAGGTCCGATGCTGAAGAACAAAAATACTAAATGCCAACAACATTAGGTACTTGCCTACCGGAAAGAATTCTACATATAGTATATCTATGCTATGAAAGCAGTACTACAACAATACTGAAAATAAGTAGCAACATTACCAACATTGCACAACATTGCGCATAAAACCACATGGCAAATGGCTTACATTGTAGCTGCGCGCTGGTTCACTGGCAAGCGCACGTGCTGATTAGATTGTCTGGCCCGAGGGCTTCGGAGAGTTTTATCAACTCATGCTGTGTCAGCGTACCTTATCGGTTTCCCGTTTCCCATTCGACCGAAGAAACCAAGATGTCTACCGGCACCGTTTGATGAGTCTGTTGCTGCTGCTGCTGCTGCTCATTAAGAAGCAATTAACGCGCTATCGCTAGCAAACTGGCAAATTCATTACTTTGCTTGATAATATTTCTTCAGAAGCGCTCTAGGAATCATTCATCGTTTCTTTGGCTCATTCAACAATTGCAATCGCGTACAGTCTTCAGCATTGAGCGCGATCCCGCGATGACCTTTCCAGCGGATCAATTCGTTAGGTGATCGCCAATGCCGAGCAGAGCGCAACAGTTTTATGAGCGCATTGGGTAGTAAAATCGTACTTTACGACTGTATTATCAAGCTTTGTGCTCTGGAAAGAACGCTTACAGTGTGGTATGCGGTATGCGGTATTTGTCATCACTAATGACACGCTATAAGTGAGCCGCTCCAGCCGAGTTATACGAAAAAAGAAGATAAATGACAATCCGTAACCTCCCCCCTCATTTCTCGTCCAGTGATGTTGATGGAACTGCTGAAAACCCCTTTCTAAACCTCCCTTTGACAGCTCATGGTGCTGTAGGCATATTTAAATGTTTTGCAGCACATGCCGATCCTCACGCACGCGGAATGAGCCGCAATGAATGGCCATCATAAAATCAAGTCACGCAAAGCAAAGTGATACCACGGAACGCGTGCCTTCTGCCTCGTCGGCGGTTCGCCCAAAAAAGTCAAAATCACAAAAGCAGACAAGCAAAACCAAAACACCCTAACTGACGACGGGTGGAAGCTCCAAAGAAACGACACCCGCTTGCGGGTGACGTACGCGTTTTGGAGCGTCTGCAAAAAACAAAACAAACAGCTTTCAGCACCCGGGAAGGGTCTCGGTCGTGGGCGCAAAGTGATCGTCGGACTTTGCAAATGAGTAGAATAATAATAATATAGTACGGTAATGGTAATGAGTGTGAAATACATTTCATGATGAGGAAATTCAGTATGGAACTGCAGTGGAGAAGTAAACAAAAAAGAAGAAAGAGCGAACGTTAGGGCGAATATGGTAACGCCAACACCCACTGGAAATTGTTAATTTTGACTATAAAGTAGATGTGGCATTGTGCGTCTTTCCTTTTCAACGCAATTGCTTTGTAATGTACTCAGCCCAGTAAAAACATGCAAATAAAAATCGATGTCATCAAGTTGTGTGCTGAAAAGCATCGAAGCACCGACGTGGCAGCAGCAACAGCCAAACCGAACCAAAGCAAATGTTCCAATGGGGGGGGGGGGGGGGAAAGGCATGTAGGCACGCGCATTTTACCGTACCGTAGACAGCAACCGCGCTCTATCATCATCATCATCATCGTCGTCGTCGTCGTCGTTTTCTAGGCGAACGTGTACACCCTTTGCCACCCCCCAACAGCCATCCCCAACGACCACCGCCACCAGCGTTTGGAATCGTGCGTTACGAAAGCAACACCCTTGGACTGCACCCCCCCAACCACCCCAAAGCGGGGGCGGGTGGGAGGGTTTGAAGCATCAGCAACAAACCCGAGGCCAATGCCGAAGCGCCCGAACACAGAACACGAACACCGACCGATGATTGTGTGTGCACAGAGGGGGGGGAGGTCGAAGAGAGGGTGCGATGGGGCGCGCGAGAGTGAAGCGTGAATGTAGAGAAACAATTCACGAAACTCACCCTGCGCTCGAACGCCCCAAAAAAAGCGAAGCGGACGAGAGAGAGTGTGTGCTGCCCCTGCCACATCCCTCCGTATCCCGCTCCCCAAGTTTGCCGTTGGTGTGGTGGGTTTTTGGGGTGGTGGTGAAGGTGGGCTGATGGTGAGATTGATCTCGAAAAGTTACGCGTGCTAGTGAAAATGCCACTGCAGCATGCTGTGAAAGTTGTTTCTTGTTGTCATTAAATTTCCTTATACGCTAACATGTCGCTAACTTTCTAAGCGTAAGTTTCTTACTCTTACTCTAGCTTACCTTGTCCAAAAGATGCTGCCACAAATGTAAAAAAAACAACAACAACACCGCAAACAGTTACGCAACTTTACGCACGATCGTACGACGCAAATACGCACTACGCGATACGCAATACAAAAAAAACAGAACCACGCAGCGCAAAAGCTGCCGCGAGAGCGCGAATCTCTTCGCCTCCACCAACCACGAAGTTTCGTCAGTGAAATCTAGTAGAGCGTTGACACCGCCACACGGGAAACAGTATTGTGTCTACTACATCCACCCCAACAGACACGCCGTACTCGACTGTGCTGTGAAAGGGGGAGCTGCCTTCGGCCGGTGTGTTCTGGCCTGTTGGAGCGCTCGGCTCTTCGGATTCGGTTATCAGCATCATCATCACCACCATCACCATCATCGTCATCGTGCTGATGATCATCATCAGCAACAACCCTTCGCATTGGTTACGCTCACCCCCGGATGTAACGTGTGCGAGAGCAAACCCAACAAAAAAAGAGAAGAAACGCATCATCATCATCGTCTCCGTAGTTGTGGTACGCACGTACCCGCCCTCTTTTTTTCGTGAGAGCCCTCGCGCGCGTGAGAGAGCGTACAGCAGCGCTCGAGAGCGCGCCCTCCGTTGAGCGAGTGGCGGTGGCTCAGAGCGAGACGGCACACCAGAAAGGGTGTCGATTGGGTGGTGAAAATCCATTTTGTTCGCCCGAACTCACCCTCTCTCTCTCCCGGGGGCGCACGGGGTTTTCGAAGGGTGCGCCTGTTTTCGCCTTTCCCTTTTTCGCTCTCGCGGGAGCAGCATTGAGCGTGAGTGAACAAGCGAGAGAGAGGCTGGTAAAGGGCGGTTTGTAAAACGAATGCCCTTTTCGCTGAAGCCCTTTCGCCCAGAATTTTCGTGTTTTCGCCCGGCTTGGGGTTGGTGTAAATTTTCCACTACCGTCCCTGGGGCGAATTCAACCGTGGGGCGAACGATTTTCCCCGAGCGGGCTTTCCCGACCGTTGGCCGAACGATGGAAGTCACCGGACGCGACCGTTTTCCGTTCATTTTCGGAAGACGAAGGCGGTGTGCGAAAATGGCCGAGCTTGGCCGATCGTGGAAATTTTAATCGGGAAAACGCGAACTGTTTTTCGCCCGACCAACGCGAACGCGCACTGCGAGGGCGAAAGGTTTTTCACGAGCAAGGCAAGCGTCAGTTCGTCTTCGGGTCTCGAAGCGCATCCAGGTTGGTGCAGGAACTGTACGTCGTTTTTTTCTCGGTCCGGGGGAGAATGATTAATGGTTAATTTGAGCGAGATGATTGGGTGGATTAGGGCGATTGGTTTATGTAGGGGCAGAATGTTGGGCAAAGCAAATGTCGAGAGAGCACGGTATGGAGCTAATGATTGACGTAAAAGAGAAATTTAGAAACAAAATAATAAACTGGTTTTAATTCAAATCTAGAGCATTGCTCTTGTAAGTTAATTGAAATCTGAGATAAAATTAATTGTCTTTGGTATATTATTGCTAAATTGTTTCATGAGCTTTCAGAGTTTGACTATTACAATTAAAGTTTACCTTTATAAAGAATAATTAAAGCCTTATATTTTCAGAATACGCAAGCATTTTAATACTTTAATGCTGATCGTTTGTCTAAGACTTGATAATTGGATCAATTCAGGTGGCTACATACCAAACTGGATAATGTAATGAATTTATTTCCTATACATAGCACATAAACGATCAAGCAACTGTGTAAGAGAACGTTTTAAAACGTGTTAAGACATTCAACTTCTTCCTGACCTCGGTGAGACGTTCCTTGTTCGCCGGATGCAACCAATCTACCATTTATACCAGTCTTCCACATCTATAAAAAGGCCATAGCTTTTCATCGATGACTCTCCTTTTTGAGACGTCTTTGTTAGATGTCTCCTTTGTCTTTGTTGGACGATGTGAAGATCTTGGCGGAGAAACTAAAGAAGAAGACTCATCGTTTCGATATCCACGCCATGGATCTGAAGCAACCGTGAGGATGTATCTGAGCCGTTCATCATTTATTTATAATAATAGACTGATGCTGTTGGATAAGAAGTTTTGTTTGCAAAGAAATGTTATATGCGTTATATTATAATAGCTATACTATCACATATGGCAGAGACAGACAAGAATCGATTGAAGATGTCCTAAAACTGATAGGACTCTGGAGCTCAAATATTTTGTAAAGATGTTGTTCGAGGGTCTCAAAGTTCAGCAAAACCTCAGTAAATCTGATAGTCTTCCAGACATTATTTTCCGTCTTCTTGATAATCGAGAGTCTTCCTTCTTGGCTCTACTTGAGACGCTCCATATCCTAAACTTATTATTGGGGGAAAGCCCGTACAATTTAGATTTAAGAAACTGTTCTGGTAACCAAAATGGAGTAACAATTCGAACCATAAAGGCCGTAAGAGAACCTAGAACTAGCCAAACGATACACTTTTATTTATTTATTTGCAGTATTTTATTACACTTGTTTTTTTGTTTATTCATCATAACTTTTCATAACAACCAATCATTTTCAACTGAACAGATTATTTATCATATCTTGTAAACTTGTTCGACAGCAATCTCATGATCAATGGCTTGAATGGTCGACGCGTATGAATAATCAATCTAGAAGGTTAGATATGTAAAATTATTTATTTCCATACTGTGTTGGGTTGGTTCTTAATAATTATGAATATAAATGAATAGGTCAACTTACATACAACCCCCAATAAATCCCTTATACCGCCCTTTAATGCGTTTGATTCTACAAGGCCTTACATCGACATCAAGACGTGCTATAAATAAGTCTACTAAGCTAGCATATACTACCAGCAGGCCTAAGTTCGTCCCAGAAATTGCATGACCCTCACCGAACATGGAAAGAAGGACAAAATATTAGTCCAAGAGTTTACTGCAGTCTGAAAAGTAAATAAAACTAACTTATGAAGCAGAGAGACTGTTATAATTACTTGTTTCATGCACGGTATTGTTACGTTACTACATGGTAGATATTCGTCTGCACTTTATTCCTATTTATATTAACGATACACCACGACACAAAAGATCTCGCGTAATTACGTATCTTTCTCAGAATGTACACTGTTCCCCATTCTTACACGCCGACGTATATTAAAAGAAAAGAAGTTCTACACGCACTCACTCACGCGGGAGCGCACTTGCCGCCTTTGCACGAGCCGAAAGCCACAGGACAAATGATGATAGTAGTAATAAAAACAACCCTTTCCCAAGACGCGTCCAAGATGATGACTTTTTCCTTTGTTTTCACAGCAGAATGGCGAGAAGCGGCGCGTCTCACATGTGCGCAGTCGGTGACGGTGGCGTCATGAAAACAACGGCACAGGGCGCTAATGGGAGGCCACGCGTTAAAGGGGACGACCTTTGTACGTTGTGCTGTTGTGTGCTGTTGAGCAAAATTAAATGTTCCACCTCCGCCACCCATTACCTTCCCCTACTGCGTTATTGCATTTGGGCGGAAGTGGAATAAACTTAACCAGTTTATGTGCCCGTGGCCATATAAATCAGGGTGACTGGGTGGGGAGAACATGCACCGGGGCTGGTAATTAGTAATTGCAAATGAGCAAAATTTCGCACATTTTTGGTGCTTGGAGGAACTTTTTCGAGCACTTGGCGAAAGAAATTATAAGGCCGTAATCGTTAACGATGGAAAGATTAAGACGGTTGCGTATGAGTTTAAGATAATTAAATTAAAGTGTAAAGGGAGAGAATTTTTAACACTTAAACAGTGAAAAGAGAGACTTGTGCTAGAGTACATTCTTAATTACTAAACCACATTGACTACATTGGCACAATCTGACTTATTTTCCAGCAAAACTGATTGAACTGCTTCTTCCCGAACTGTGAATCCATTCATCAATCTTTTCACTGCAACGTCTTTCGCAGTCCCATGATAAACGATCTCTCGTCTCGTGCGAAAGCAAAAACTCCCGAGCAAGGCTTCAATTAGATAATTTCTTCTAGCCTTCCAAAACGTGCCGGAACAAAGCGTACCATTGTGCACACGATACGCAATCACGCGGAAAGATAGTGCCGCACGGATGAAGCGTCGGGTGATGCGATCGGCGTTGCGTGGGTGCAGACAGTTCTCGCACCCACACGCACAGGACCGCACAGAGCACCGAGTCGGTGTTCCGAGCCGATGAAGCGGAGCGGAAATTAATGACACATCCCGCAGCAGTAGCAGCAGCAGCTATGGCAAAGGCACTTAAGCTCCGTTCGGATGGGGCTTATCTTTTCCACGCCAAGCCGTATATCACACTTCCACCATACACAGAGACGCAGACGTTTCTAAGCGACTGATTCATCGTCGATTGAGATGTGAAAGACAAAAGGGAGAAGACCTCTGGAATTAAAAAAAAAGTGAATAGAGCTCTTTTCTGTCTGTGCAGCTCGTGTCTGTGCATTTTAAGTTCTGCAGTAGGTAGGTGAGTAAAAAAGAAGCGTTATTATCTTAAATGGTGCCATTGAGATTGGTGGCATTGATAATGGATTTGAATTGGAGCGAATATCGATCGATGAATGAGTTGAAAGTAATTAAGAATTGTGGTACATCATGTGTTCTTTTTATCGTAAAATCCGGGAGTTGTTTCTTATGCTCTACTAACTGGAAAGTTTTGCCATTTACGCGCTGCTACGCTAAATTAAATAGAAACGATGACATAAAGGTGCAGGCTGAATTCTTCAATTTTTTGTATCTCAATATTAAGTCCAGAAACCCTAATGTCTGTAATGAAGATAATAAGGAGTGTTATTGGAATAGTGTCCCTATTTGAGAGTTAAATTTTTGGACCATCCTGATGTTACATTTTAACCCTACAAATCTCTACCATCTGGTTAGAAACACAATAAACCCATAAAGCATAAAATCAATTTCCATTCAATTTAAAGAAAACAACTCCCCAAATCCCCAAAGATGCATCTTGATTCCCCCCCGCGCAACCAATCATCTTCATTTGCTCAACGTCCAAACTGTCTCGTTGGGATTCTCCACAGAAACTCTTCTCGAACTCTTCCGCACATTGATTGACTTTCACCCCATCGTGGACCCATCGTCTATTCCCTTTCCTAGGCTTAAGTGAAAGCAACCTTACACTGACAGTTTGATCCAGTCCCTCGTCAAGCCCGGGGTACGGCCGGTCGATCACAAATAAATTGAAAATGACGTCGTCTTTCCAATGCGCGTTACACACAATGCCTTATACCGCAGATGGAACGGACTGTTCACCGAAAAAAGAAAACCTCCACCGAAACGATTTCTGCGTCCAAAAGCTTCTGTGCGTATTGTTTTCGAACAACGCTGCTAGCAACGAGAGGGGTTTTTTTTCGCTCGCGTAAGGTATTTATAGGGTAGAAATTGCGCTAAAGGGGGTTGTTGCGTTGCAACCAATACACATACACGCGCACACAACTCACACACCCCAGGCGCAATGCTGCTTAGTTACCCTCGTTCGGCTGCTTGGTCCGCGCAGGCGGGGGTTTGTGCTGTCGTGGCAGTTCTTACCAAACGGGAGTTTGTTTTTTCTTCTTCTTCCAGCTCTTCCTTCGCCCGAACCGAAGGGAATTTCTTTGTTCGGTTGAGGAGGGAATTTCTTTGTCCGGCCCTTCTACTTGGACAGAGCTGCAATTACGCGTCGAGCGGGCTTTACTACACCGCAATACACCACGCTTGCTTGCTTGCGTGGGGGTTTGGCGTCGCGTAGCTCGGGCAGCGCAACCACAGGGTGAGAAATCGAGATCCGCGGCCTACTTTGAGAGCGTTTGGCGACGGGAGGGATTCAAATCTTGGAATCAGATTGGAACCGCAACGTGTTGGTACATTGAACTAAAAGAAATATCAAAATTTACTGCAGTTTTTTTTGTAATTTCAATTTAACAGTTAACATCGATAAGCTTATCTATTAAACGAAAGGACTTGTACCTTGTACTATATTGAAACAACCGTAACTTCTTAACATTCAAACATTCGTACACTGACTCCACTCACAGTCCCGTCTACGGTCATTACAAGCGGCAATAAGCTTCGCCTTGAACTGCCAACGAAAGAAACCGACACTGAACGCCGAATTAGTTACGGTGTATGCAAATGCAATTGTTGATGCAATTTACCCTCCGATTTGGCACTGGCTGGACGTCGTCCCATCATTACGGTGGTGGTAAAAATACCCATTAGCGTACGAAATCGCACACATTCGTTGCGCTGCAAACTGTGACTAATAGCGTAGCGTCGAAGCGATGTGAAAGTATCGATGTTTTAAACGATCATATATGAGAGCTTGGCCCTTTTTTTTTTGCTTGCATGAACAACGCCTGATCGGTTGCTTTTGACTTGTGAAGTGTTTTATATGCCTGCCGTAAGGTGTTGGGGTCAAATTAATAGAGATTCTCTCGTAGGTCTTGGTTTGATTGTTGTGAGTTGTGTTTAATTTTAGAACCTCAGTATAAGCTACTGAGCACTATTTTAGCCTGGTCTTTTCTATACAAAATCAGATGCTAGAGATGAGTTTAGTACAAAGTGCGAATGATGAAATGATCGTCATTTGGATATAATTTTAGGTTGGAGCTGAGTCTAATACTATAATGAGTCTTACAATTTATGTTTTAGGATGGAAATGCCCATAGTAGTCTGATTTAGTAGTCTGAAAACGGAATTATTGGTGCTTTGTGTACAATTACAAAGATTGAGGTTGGTTTTTTGGTTGAACTCCCGAAATTTGTTCCAAATTAGACATATTTTAGTGATTTATTATTGATCCTAAAGCATAGTTTTGCTTAAAAAATCGTCAAATATTGCCTCAACATCACAAAAACAATACAAACCACCTTCTAAACTTGTACTTTTTGAGTTGTTTGATCAATTTTGCCCGTTTAATGAACCAAACTAGACACAACATATTGAATTTCCTATCAAAAAGTAGCATATGCTCAATAGTGCGTCATTGAAATTAACTAACGCACTTGTTTCTATTATACTATTTCAAGGCAGTAATTCTTCCGACCGAAATAGAACAAACTGCAACAACAAAAATCCATTAAAATTGCATGACATCTACGATAGGAATCTTCTCACCAGCACAAAACAAAGAGGAACACGCAGATAATGTGACTCAAACTTTTATGACACATCAGTTCAGGGAACTGCAGGGCTGCGTCATCCGCAAATGTCCAAGCAATTAAGCAAGTAAGGTTGTTTTGTCCGTCCTTTTGAAATCAATACAATGGTCCCGCAGTCGTCATTTTACGATCAATCGACAATACATTACATCGTGCCAAGTGCTTACCCCGTAGCGTGAGGCATTCATTTCATGGTGTAAACATTTCATTTTAATTTGAAGGCCGACTGGGCTGGCAGTCCATCAGGTTCAGGAGGTGAAAGGTTAATTGTTTCACTTTTGCTTGCAATTGTTGATCGATTGTGCTTGTGATATTTATTCGAAAACAATAAAAACCTCTTAAATGAATCATAAACTTGAAGTACTTTTGCATAATTCCGATGTAAAACTCTAGTGACACACAGTGTTTCGCCAGTCCATCAATGGACACCCGTTTCAATGGGTAATTGAAAGTTATCTTATCTCACGCTACAAAACACTCGTAAACTGCAATCTCGCCAATGCCTTCCTCGTGTTCGCTCCAAGCCGATATCGAGGAAGGGGTTAAACTAGTAATTGCATCGGCAAAATATTCATGCCCTCTCGCTACAGCCACGCTCCTGCTCGATTCTGTTTTAACAACGTGACACGCTTGACTTTGGTTGGCACAGAAGCTAAACGAAGGTTAACGACCAAAACCTAACTGGGGCCCGACACGATCGATAGTGTGGACGTGTTTGATGAGAGATTTCTGCTAAGCTCAGGTGCCGTCAGGCCAGGCTGATCCGTTCCCTTTGCCCGATACCGGTCCGGAGGTGAGATTGATGCTCTGGTGGTTGAGAGGTGGCTCGGAGAGGGAAAGAATCAAACCCAAGATCCACGGGCACGATCCGCCCGGCGACCTTAGCGAGAAGATTGACAAAACAACCGAAACGGCCACCGTGTTCCGCTCCATTGTCCTTACGTCGTCGTCTGTGGGGTGTCTGTGCTTTGTCGTCTCCTGCCTAGCATTTTCTTACGAGTGGCGCGCACCATTAAAGCAGAGCAGTGCTTCCATGACCGGAGGTACACATCGGAGACCACTTTTCGAACGGCTCGGCTTTCGCTGCAGCGGTAGCAGGCAGCATCGTCGAACGAGCATTTTATGTTTCGCATAAACAAAACAAAACGTGCCCAGAATGCTTGAACAGTGAAGCCTGCTCCCGGGATGGACATTTACTATCATCGGTGGAGCGCGAGGGCAAATCGACAAAGGACGCAATCGCAATTGGAGGATCGATTTTTCTTATTTGCCTAGTGGATGATGGTCCGGTGAAAGGACTGAGTAAACATTTTAAAATCCCTCTGGTGGCGGGTGGAATGGAAGGTGGGGATGATTGGACGTGGATAGGGGGGCTTGTGCGTACCGCTGGAAATGCAAACGAGCAATGTGCAAAGCGATTGTATTGTTGGTGATACTTTAAGGATTGTGTGATTGGGAAATAAGGCATAAAGGCAGGATTAGAGCGTATAAACGAGGCAATGATTTGTAGTCTAATGTTTAAATATTCGACAAACACTCCGAAGTTGGAAATAAATAATGTGTTTCGTTTTTGTTTTTTATTGCAACAGTATACTTAAAAGGTTTAAGGGTTTAGATTAGTATTTTATATAGGTTTATGCTTTAAAACAAGTTATGCTGGAATTGTTGATTCATTATGCATCATCTGATTACATATATAGGGCGGACCCGTGATACAGTCGTTAACTTGTACGACTTAACAACAAGCCCGTCATGAGTTCAAGTCTCATTGAGACTGACTCCCGTAGAAAATGGACTGACTATCAGACTGCGTGGTATTTCATAAGCCTCAAAAGCCTATGCAGGCGGACGTGACCGCGGCAGCCGTTACGATAAATAGAAGTAGAAGAACAACATAATTAGGATGTATAACTCAGGAAATATTAAAGAATTGTACTTTGCTCCTGAACATCAGTTAAATTTCATTAAACTCCCTAACAGCTCTAAAAGCTGTTCCACAAATTACTTGGTTCATGTTTGAATAATGATCAGTTTTGGTATTAGTATTAGTCACCATCAGCATGTAAACTTATTCTCGTAGGAACATGAACGGAACTGGTTATTTAGTTTGAGTGATGTATAAAACAAAAAATTAATAGTTAACACAGACGTTTATATGCAAGAGCTTAACAATCGTTATATGTAAGGATAAGCAATATTTAGAAGTAAGGATGATCTGTTTAAGCAGATATCATTTTCTTTTAATGTCACAAAATAGATTGTTCTTCTACTGTACCTAACATCACCTGAAGGAGGTTACTTGCTTTGTACTCATTTATTTGTCCTTAGCTAAACAATGACTATTGATACTAGATCCTTATCTTTGTATGAATCAGATTTTTGACAGGAATTTCTCCATCTCATTATTGTGAGTGCGTCGGAGCTATTGGCACTTCATAATGACACTGTGTAACCGTAGATTTTTGTCTATTCTTGTTCGTCATATAGCTCAAAAATCTCGTGGGTTATATTTCTCTTCTATGATACATTTTGTCTGAACTATTGATGTGAATAGACTTAGGGTTGTGTGGAAAGATGACCCACAATCGCACCTGGCGTCCAAACCATGGTCACTGAAGACCAACGGGCACATCAATGTTTGATATAACCCACGAGGCGTGTGGTCCTGAAGACTTCAAAATCTCAACATTTTATAAAGCAGGTAGAATTTGTATACGGATTGACTCGTAGACTATGTTGTCTAATGTTACGGTCGCTAATATAATATAATATATACGCTATATAATATAGATAATATAACTCCTCTACTGCCTCTAGGTTCTCTCTGTTAGGTCTCAATTCTCAACCCAAAGGCCAATTGAACACTGATTTGTTCTCATCATTCGATTGATCATCAATCAATCATCAATCAAATTCCTTCTACTTGGTTTTCGTTATCAATCCCAACATCTACCCATTGCACTGTCTGTTTCAATCGATCTACAAACTTTGTATTTCAACTTAATTAAGAAGATTGCGTGTAATAGGATATGTATGCAAAGGATAGAATAAAAAATAGTAGAATTACAAGCATGACAGACAATCTAACTAAAAATAATTGATTCTCTGAAAATGGTAGCAAAACGTAATTATCAATAAAGCAAATATTTCAATATTTTAATTCATCGTACAATTTCAGTACTGCAGTAATCAGCTCCCGATTAACTCATTCCTTATTCTTTCTTCTCCTTCATTAACACATCACAGTTCTTTTCATTCGAACATCCCATAACAGATAGGCTTTAGATATTGTGTCAACTATAAACACCTTCCAAAATGCCGTAATCCATAAGAAACGCTCAACTCTCGTGATACATCTTGCTCATCGTGTATTGTCAACAACAAAAAACTTATCCACTTCGTGATGAAAGTGATTGAGCACTGAGCCGATGTGTACGGGACGACACACGCGACAAGTTACAGTGTTGTGTTGTATAAATCCACCATAACCACCAGTACCACCACCATCCACACTTTGATGCAGTGGGTGCGTCATTTTGTTCCATCCTTAAATACAGATAATCCAATCGCAATTGATGGTGTTTGGGACGCGGGCCACAAAGAAAGGGCGGACATTATAAATCATGACACAGCAATCGCAAAACTCACTACTTCCCGGCTCGTCGTCCGAAATTTGTCGTCCCAGACGAAATAGGTTTTTTCTTCCAATGCCAATACGGTTGGTTTGTTCAATCAAGCTTCACACGTCTCTCCCTGAGTGTCGGCCCCGATGCTGGCTGTACGGATTGCCCTCTCGGTGCAGTTTATTATCCGTCGCTCAGGGGAAAAGCTCCATAAAAACCATATGCGACGGGCCAGTCAACTGAAGCCATGCTGTTTGAGGTTTTGTCGCTTTTTTACACTCTCTCTTAGTTCCTGTTTAGTGTTTTCCTTGCCAATGTTGCACTTGCTAGAGAATGGTAAGCTCCGTACGAAACCGACACCATTGCCGTCGGGTGGTGCGCAAAAAAGCGGCCAAAATCGACGACATCGAATGACTGGTGAGAAATGTACATACATTTATGCTGGTTTCGTTTGATTTCTTGCTGCTGCTGCTAGTGTCACACAAGACATTGGCACGGCTAGCAATGGCAGCAGGTGTACCATATTGAGCTGGAAGACTTTTTTCCGTTTTTATGAAGTTGTAACCATTTGGAAGAATGGTGATCGAAAGAAAAAATAGAAAATCGCCCAATATTAAGACGTATGATTGATGTTTTTCGTGATAAAACGGCATGTTGCAGGTTGTGCAAATTTGTGAAAAAGAGTGGAAGTATAAAAATACTTCGAAAAAGACACAAAAATAAAAAGTAAAACGCAACATGTTATCCCTTGCTAATATGGAAAAAGTGTTTTACAAGTATGTAAAAGCCATATTATACTTATTAAAATGGTAAAACATGAACCCAATTATGCAAGAATGTAAGACAAGTATTTAAAATAATACGAACATTATTAACACTAAACATGAAACCTTTAATTAAAATTAAAATAGACAAAAATCAATAACATATCTACTAATCAAGCAAACCAGCAATAAGCTGTATTGTTTAATTTCATTTTTTGTTGAAAATTGCTCTAGAAACTGAAAAAAATACTGAATATTATGATGAAACAAATTCTCTGAAACTAACTAAAACGAATAAAAATAATAAAGCATGTGTAACAATCGCGCTGAAAATGTCTCACTCTTAATATGACATATTTTCTGCTCATTCGGCTTCTGCTCTTGAAAGCAATTCACCACAAACGTCAATTATTTTCTTTCTTTGACCTTCTACAACCGGCTCTCGGCCAGGCACGGCCCGTTCGTTCCGAATTAAGCGCAATAATGCAACAGCCCACCAGCCAGCCCATCTTCATCATCAGCGACGGTAATAAATCTATAAACTCAACCGCATTATTCGGCTGGGTGGGCGTCATGAGGGTTTGGCCACACATTGAGCACACAGCAACGACTTAACTGCCTTGCCAAGCCAAGGTGGTCGGAGAATGGGAGAATCGGTTTCGATCGGTACCGTGTCGGTGCTGGTGGTTGAAAACGGATTCATAAAAATGTGTTTTAATGCCGGTCGTACGGTGGTTGTATCGGATGGTAAAGTGCCACCTCCCGCCCAGCATTCTTTGTTCCCATTTGTTACGACCGCTTTTCTATTCTTGTGACCAGCCGCTTACGGCCTGTGAAATTTGGGTGTTGGTGTTTGGTGGGGCGGCCGACGTAGGTTCTAGTGTGAACACAATGCGTGGCCGCTTTCCATCATACGACACAGCCGTGTACCGACTTTCGTTTATTATTGTTTTCTCATCTTGCTTCCTTGGAAGTGTAAATACACAATGTTCGAAATGCTGCCCGGTCTTGTTTGCTGCCCCTACGGGAGGGTGGTGGGGGTTGACTTCTTGCCGTTTGCCTAATTCGAAAGTAATCGCTCAGCCGACCGAGTGGCTACGATTTTCAACACTTTTTGCTTTCCTTTCCACATCTTTTCATAACCCCCACCGCGCCAAAACTAACTCTTAGCCCTTAGTACTTGGCGGTGTTGATTTTTCTTCTCGCGTCACCCAGTCGCTCTGCATCTCCATATCGCTAGCACAGTCATTCAGTCGTCGTCGTCGAAAGGGCCCCGAGGAACTGGTGCGTTCCATCGGTTTCATCTTTCAGTTTGGCTCGAATGTTACCCAACCACACTGCCGGTGCTGGGGGAGGAAAGGGAAAGAAACGCCAGTAACGGCAGCCAAAGTAACGTCATAACGGTGGACGCAGCGCCAGCATGCAACTCGTGTTGTTTATTTATCATCAGCATGCGATTGATTGAGTAGTTTCTGGAGAAAAAATATTGTTCTATAGTGCAAATACAATGAGGTGTTTCTACTAGCTCATTTCATAGAAATACATAAAAATCCAATTTATATTCAATGTGAGCAATTGATAAAACTAAATAAATTTCAAGTAATGTTCCTAAAACAAGAAATTTTCTGGATTCTGTTAAACAAAGCACAGCAACTTATTGTAGTGTATTACTTCAGTTGGAAGGATATGGATGTAAACTACTTGCTAGAGTTATTATTAAAATTATATCCGATCAACGTACAACAAGAAAATTGAGTATTATAACCAAAGGTATCAATTTATTAACAATTATTGTTCTTGATCTTCTATAGGTTAGTGTAATTTAATTGAATCTCATCATAATAAATTGGTATAAGATAATCATAATCATAATCATCAACCTTTAGAATGAGTCCATAAACAAAAGTTAATGAACGCTTGCAGAACTAATCAGTCTGTTAGTCAGTTTTCTTTTATTTTTGTTTTTATTCGTTTCCTTTTTTTTATTCATTTTTTTTCATTCTTCTCATTATTTTTCATTCGTCTTATTCCTTTTCGTTTTCTTCTTCTTCTTGAGCTTCTCTTTCTTCTTCCTTTTCTCTTTTTTCTTCTTCTTTTTCTTCTTCTTCTTATTCCTTTTCTTTTCTTCTTCTTCTTCTTCTTCTTCTTCTTCTGTCGTCTTCTTCTTGGTCTTATTTTTCATTTTTAATTTCTTCTGCCTCTTCTTCTTCTTCTTCTTCTTCTTCTTCTTCTTCTTCTTCTTCTTCTTCTTCTTCTTCTTCTTCTTCGCCTTCTTCCTTTTCTTTTTATTCTTTTTCCTTGTCTTCTTCTCACCCTTATGTTAATTATTATTCTTCTTATATGTCGTATGAATGCTGAGTTGCTCGTTGAACATTTTTTAGAAACAAACTTTCCCATTCCCATCACTTTTCCATCCACCCAGCAACCAAGCCTAACGCGCTTCGTCAGTTCGCTCTCGGTTATTCGTACTTGTTTTCTCTGTAATCAAAACGCCTCTTCATCCCTTCCCTTTCCGACCATCCATTTCTCCTGCCATTTTCCACCCTTACATCTTCACCATCGTTCCTTTGCCGGCGGCAATAGGGAGAGGTTGTTGTTGCTGTTGCTGCTGCTGCTTCTGCTATACTATTGATTTTTTCTCTCATTTCCTCTCCTATGCTTTCTCCAAATCAGGCAGTCTTATTTACACGTTCGCCCACGAGGGCTAAGTCATGCCATCTCCCCACGCCGCTCCGGGAGTTCATTCGGTTGGCCCAAATCGGAGCGCACGAATAGATGAATGAGGCGGAAGGAAGGTACGAAGGATAAGAGACAAATTATCTGATCATCGCGATAATGACTTCGACGACGAAATACTAAATGAATGACTTTTGCCACCGGGTGTGTTTTAGTTTCTTTTTTTATGTCCCGCTCGCATTTCCACAATAGACAATCTCATTTCAACGGTCGTGATTCAGTGCCATCGAAAAAATGAGAAACCTCTATCGTGTGGTAGAAAATAAAATTAAAAGATAAACCAACACACCTAACAAGCGCACACCGGAAGCAGCAGATTTTTGAAGGGTGATACGAAAAAGCGTAGCGTTGAAGACGGAGCTGCCGAGTCGGAGCAGGAAAAAACTCCAGATCTCCCCAAAATGCTTACTAACACCGGGGAGGGTGATTATAACATATTTATGGAGGACTTATTTATACTCCTGTTTTGCCCTTTCGCTTTTCCCTAGTAGAAAATTAAGTGAAGATGAGGATCCTTTTATGAGCGCCCCGGTAGGTGAATTACCCCGAGAGAGTAGGTGGTGGTTTTTGCTAGAACCTCGTACCTTCATTCCTAACCCGACCATGCACGGTGAAAGCAAGCAATCGTTTGCAATGTAAAGAACCATAAAGACATTGCCCCTTGGGAGGGGAAAGCCAAAAGCGTGAGCATAAATGTAACATAAGTGAAGCATTAGTTACGGCACGCAGTTTACGTCTTTTCCCGCTCCCGCTTTGATCACGGTCGATGCATTAAAGGGTCCATTCTTATGCAGAAATGGGTCCATACTCCGACCCTCGTTCCTCTGCTCTTGGTCGTGCTAGTTGTACACCGCTCAAACACACGTTCAACACTGCTCCAACACGGCTCACTCCAACTCGGCGACCGGTGGTGTCGCATCTCACAAACAAATCTTTCTTCTCCACTTCCTGCTTTGCGATCGTCAATGAGGTGGAAAATCTGTCTTTCTCCTGCCTGCCGGGGTCAAACGCGCGAAGAATGGGCGACCCAGAGCGAAGAGGGACCAACTACCCGAGTTGGTAAGTGCTAAGTTGCTGTCCATTAGCATCACGATGCAGCTCGCCGATTTGATGGACACTTGCACGAGAAGCAGCAGCAGCAGCAGCGGGTCGGTCGTAGAGCGTCGTTGTCATCGTCGTCATCATCAACGCTCTGCCACCATCAATAGACGCTACTATTGATCCCCGCATTAACGATCCATTTGCAACAAGTGGCAGAGGGCAATTGAGCTTATGGGAAGTGATGGGATGGCAAAAGAGGACAAGCAAGAACGTCAACCGGGGGAGACGGTGGGTGTCTATTTATCTACAAAGTGTGGCTTGCGATGTGACAGCTTGGGCTGTTTGCATTGCTGATTAGAACATTTTAGGTTTAAGAGCATCATTTTTTTTTAAGTCCAATTGAAGCACTTTTAAATTACAAAGAAACATTTTAGAATTTAGTTATAAATTGAGATGTGTAAGATAATGCACGATGGCTGTTAAAAATTAATGTATATACCTGATATTCTTGATTAAGGAACATGTACAATAAAAAACCAATAAGAAAACAACAAAACAACAACAAATTACAACAATAAGAAAACAACAAATTAGCAACAAATTACAACATAAAACTACAACAAATAACAACAAAAGAATACAATAAATGACAATAATGAGTAAAAATTAAAGACAACAAAAATCAATAAATAAGTCAAATGGTGATGATCTGTTGCCAAGGCGATCGAATATGTGTTGACAACATAGAATAACAGAAATGTATTTCTCGTCTTCAACATTACCTTCAACAAAATAAATAAATTAGATCCCATTAAAACTATATTCTACGTTCAAAAGCTTGTCCGCATAGATTGATTTCCTTTTTATTTTGTCGTTAACATCAAACAACTGAAGTTCTAATGCCCATTATTCTCCGAAAAGATCCCCTTTCGATACCATTTCCCTTTTCCTTTTACCCCAAAACTATGGCAGACGAAACAGCACAAACGGAACTTGTTCACTAAACGCCAAAATGGTGCTAATTAGTCGCACAAACTGTTTTCCGATACGATTGTAAATCAGTATCGCTTTCGTCCTCTCAGCGTACGAAACAGCGTTGCGATATCATCAAACTTCATGGAGCGCGAAAGAAGATTCGCCTCCCCCCCCCCCCCCCAAAACAAGGTGCACGTACCTACGGGTGCGGGTGAAGAAGCATTAGACAGATTCGCTTGCTATTAGTCTGACGAACTTTGCTGGGTAGGGAATGGACCGAATCTATCAAACTCATCGGAAAGACATAATGCGTAAGCGATGTTATTAGGAAGTTTTGCGCTTCTTGTCGGGGGGGTCGGGCCTCTGCCGCTTGGCTACAGTTGAAGACCAGTTTTGTCGTGTTGTCGTTTTACTTTCCCCTCTGTACTTTGATGCATTTTCGGTTAATTCAACGAGTCATTTATCAAACTGAAGTTTAGGAAGTTCCTGATAAGTTCAGCTATAAACTGAATTTTAATATCAGCTTTTGGGTAACACATATTGATTCTACAGTTACTCAACCCGCAGGTTTCATGAGCAACTTAAGTTATTTTAACAATACGCTTTCGGCTTTAATTAACGTAAAATTTGTTATTCTAAATATGTTAAAAATACTTTCTCAACACAAAATTTTCATTGCACCACCACAGAAAAGATGTAAAATTCTAAAGCATTCCTTTGTGAAAGAACTAAACATACTTAAACATCATACTAAACATTAAAAAAGTCAAAGTTGTTACAGGCTTCTACAACCATTTTTTCATCATAAATCAGTATGACTTGCTTGATTGATTGATCCATCAATCAAACTCAAGCTTCACGCACAGGAATTGGCGAGAGTTAAAGACTAAAATTGGAAGACATGACTAGCGCTATGCCAATTTTGTAGCTTGTTGTAGTTGGAATTAAAGTCAGCGGAAACTCAAATTCAGTAAGATTATGAACATAAAGAGTAACAGATGCTATGGAATAACCATCAGCAGGGCTATAAGTCTCATAATTTACCAAATTGCTGCATAAATTAACTGAAACTGTAAGCTATCGGTGTGTCGGCTTCAAACCAAACCTCAAAAACAAATGGCTTAAACCCTCTCCTTAAACAACCAAAGCCACTAATGTTGAGCTGACATTGTTACAACATTAGAATGGAAAGCTACGTTCATTCGTTTGAAACATCAACTCCTTGAATCTGGCCTGATATCATTAATTACCTTGGACGCATTGTAGTTGTGCTCGTGACACGCTCCAATCTGCCAATCGAAATACCAACCAAATTGAAACACGATACAAAAGATTGCAGCCGACCAAACTCCAAACTCACCAAACGACAAACCATTCCGGTGATAAAATAGAAACATCACTGTAACTTTGTGTGTGTGTCGATGTGCTCGGCATAGCGTTAAATCGATCATTCTTGAGATATCTTTTCCGAAGGCCAACCCTCCCAACCGCGGTAGAAGCGTTCCGTCGTTCACCCCTCGGACAACAGCGTCGAAAAGTTTGTTCGGTTGGAACGAGCTCAGAGAGAGAGAGAGAGAGCCAGAACGTGGGGAGAAATAGGCGGGAGGTTCCAGTCATCAACTAGCATTAGTATTAATTAGAATGAAATGTTGACGATATTTCATGCCATCGCTGCGTTGCTGGTAGTTCGGTTCGCTGCTTTCTGTGTGCTGCTTTCTGTGTGCTGCTCAATGAATGGTAAAAGGGACGTTAGGGACGCAATCCAGCCCAAAACCAGCCACCATCTCGTTTGCCGCGATTCACTGCGTAGTGGAGTGTTTTGTTGGAATAAATCGTCCCATCCCGCCCAACGCCATCAATTCTATCATGAGCGTCACTCGTGAATTCAGCCAACGCATTACGCTGCGCTAACATCTTGGCCGTGGAAAATTAATGAGAAAATTCCAACCACTCACAAACAGTCAACGGTGTCGTCGGTGAAGTGATCGGCAAAGTGGAAAAAGTTTTACCCCAGGACACAGTGTTCCATTCCAACCAAACGGCGCCCCGTCTTGCCACTCCTGGTTGATGAAATAATTTACCCCGATTTTACTTAGCGCCTGGGAATTTCCCTTCAAAAAAATCGATGCCCAAAAGCTCACTTTTGAGGGGGGCTAAAACCCTCCCCCACAAACGTCCGCTCTTTGCGTAAGCCAAAAGTAAAACAGAAAGTCCTCGTTGAAGTCCGACAACTGCGGGGAAAACTTAATCTCATTAATGCCATCTTGCCGTGTGAAGCATCCTAGCGGGAAAGTTTTCCACGGCTGCACAACGACAGGGACATGTGTCATGTACTTCATGTTTGTCCGTTTCCGTTTGCGAGCCCCAGACTAAAACGTAGCAAATTAGAACATCGCTACAAGGTTTCAGGTTCCCTTTGCCCACGGTTTCTCCAACACTTTGATGCTCGATTTCAACAGTTTGGGATGCGGTGACGATGGTTCAAGTGTGTTGCAAGTTTTACTCACTCACCCTACGGCATTGGGATGAGTTTCGGAAATCGATTCGCTGTAAAATGTGACTCCTGGACGCGGGCACGGCAGCACACTGGACCGTAGTTTGCGTGTGGCCAAGTGTCGCTCTCTCTCCCAAACACACACACACACACAATGATTCTCTTCGCAGATCGTAGATCTGTCAATTTATTCAATTAAATCGGCGCCATCGGTACCGAAACGCGCCGAAACTTTATTGAAAGTGTCGAAACGGCAGCGTCGGGCAAAAACCCGGCGGTTTGCCAATTGGTTTGCCTGGCGAGAGGAAAAGCGAGATTTATAGTTTGCGAGAAGTGCGAGAAGTGCGGCCAAAAGTTTATGAGATCGATTTGACTTTTGATTAAATTTTGCCACCCTTTTTGCAGCGTGCCCGACGACGTGTTGTTTTACATAATGCACATAAACGAGGCGCTTGTTTTCGAGGGCGAGCGTGAAGTTGAACCCTTTCGTTACCGTGTTGTTGTAGAGCGGAAATGATCCTTTTATAGCGTAAAGTTTCGGTTGAGCGGGTTGGAAATGTCGTAAAATTGGAATCGATTTCTATGTTCAGAGCAGAAACTGAACCAATTTTTTTGTCGTATAAAAATAGAATCAAAACTTTGGAACTTATATTTAATCTAATTTCTCGTCAATTTTATGACACTTTTTACTGATACAGTCGCTGTCATAAGTGTAGCGTGTAGGTTAAGTGCACTACTGCCCTGACAAAAGGGGATTAATCTATTGCCCATTGAACGCTGCCGTGTCCGTGGCAACCGACCACAGCACAATGTCCTTTCCAGCCCGTGAAATCGATACATTTTTCGTTTGGCTTTCCGAGTGGGTATCGTGTGGTGAACGGTTCCTGAGCATTTCAACCACCCATGCCCCATGCGGACCCCGATCAATGCTCGATTTGGGTCATTCCCCACGAGTATTGTGCTACACCAAAGCGGAGCGGAGAGTGTTTGGCCGGTTGAATTAAGTGTTTGAATGCTGCTGCTGTTGGGAATTATCGTTCTAATTTCATGTTCCGTTCAATGCATTAGCTTTCTACCTTTACCTTGTGCAAATAGGTGAGAGAAGTACGCCCATTCAACGGGCATTGGATACTTTTAATTAATATTCAATTATCCAACAAAGAATTAGCAAGTGGAAATGAGAACTCACTTCTTCAAATCTTTAATTTTCCCTTTTAATGCTTTTTTAACACATTTAGACAATATTCCTTCAAAATATTCAGCCAAAATAGAAAAATAAACACAAGATCCTGAACACTACCTTCACACGTTATGTCTTTCTTTAGTTTTTTTTGCATGCTTTTTTACACGATCTACTGCTTAATTGCAAAACTAAAGTCTATACGCTGAATCCAAGCAATTTTTCTTAACAGAATAACCATACCCAGCAGTATTCACCCGTAGCAGTGGATACCATTACCCTATTCTATGTAATCAAAATATCAAGAAAAATACGGTCATTTGCATTCATTAGCGTCGTTCATTAGCGTGATTAACATGGAAGGCATTTATTTATGAAAATCTGTTATTCAAAACATTCTGTTCTGTTGGCCTAGAATACTGTTGAGGAGGTGGAAAAATAAAACAAGTACGACAATGTGTGAGGGAAGCGTCAGCGAGTGATTAATGATGTGAAATATGGTAATGGATGGAAGAAACAATGCGGTAAGTTACACATTTTTGCTGGTTACAAACTGTTATCTAGATCCCGAGGCAAACAATAGGTTGAAGGAAGAACATTTAGGGAAAACTCTCCTCAGTAAATGAGCTCCAAATATTCGTTGAATCTGCCTAAAAAATAGTACAAATAGCTTTGTCAGCTTGTCTATATAGTAGGGATTGCTTTAAACAATTCAGAAAAAAAACTTAATTTTACTTAGGAATTGTTACAATAACGTCTCTTCATAGCGCGATTTATAGTTTTGAATAATTTTAAAGAAAAAAAAGGAATATTTTTACAATAAAAAATGACTTCTTCCAGAAATATATTTCTTCTAACACTTACCATTTCAAAATTGTCTTTGCAGGCTTTTTGGATCTATTGATTGCAAGTGTAGCTCATTGACAACTAACTAACTAGTTGAGTTGCCCATATTCTCAATTAGTTTTTAGAGAAACATTTATTAGAAATATCCAAAGGCAAGCATCTGTAGGACAAGTCACACCTTAAATGGTAAGCGATCTATTAAGGAATAACTGCTACACTAAATATCACAACAGCCTTCAAACCAACGGAAACACTTATCGCTTCCAAAACAAAACTACAAAACCGCATTCCAAAGCATCGTTTTTAAATCGTTTTACATCGCCCCGTTTGGAGCGTCATATTCATTCGCTCACCACATGCTCATTAGCATAAACGACAGCGTCACGTTTCTCTACATTGCCAAAAAAACCACCCCGCAATAGTGTCAATTTTCCATCCACACATACCAAGCGAGGTGTCAAAAACTGTCCCCCGTTTACCTCATTTACCTTCCGATACGCAAAATTTGAAAACTGCACCAACGCGTGGGGCATGTGCCTGTTGGTTTCACTATCCGCGACAATGACGAACGTGACCGGGGTGCATCGAACGTGGCAACGAATGCAAAATTCAACCAGCAAAGCAACCTCTACTAGGGGGGGAAGCCTTGTAAGGGCCCGCTTTGCATCTCCCCGAGAGAAGTTCACCTCGGCCGGCGAAGAAAGCCATCCCAAGCTTTCCTCAAACCACGCTCCTCATCATCATCATCATCATCTGCAGCAGAAGCAGCTCACCTTACCACGCACGGTTTGAGCCGTTTGGGATGAGATTTCCACCGCCTGGCCCGATAATAAGTGAAAAGAGTAATTACGTACGTGTGTTCCCATTTGAATATAATGTGAAATGTTAATCGCACATTTCACCCATTCTGCCTGGCGCGGTTTTGCAGACGCGCAACGGTTCAACGGTTGGCCCTTTTTATTTGTGTCGTGTGTTTGTATCAGTTTTTTTACTCTCTCTCTCTTTCTGTGTTCTTTCATTTATTCACCTCTTTCTCAGTTTGTTGTCAATGTTTTTGTTGTTTCTCTGCTCTCTTCCCTTCGTATGTTATCTTGAGAGGTCGTTTCTGTTTGTTACAATCGTTTTACTGCTTTTCTGTTTTGTTTGTTTTTTTTCTTCTTTTTTCGTTGCTCTTTTCCGTTGTTTTGTTTTTGTTTATCTTTTGCTCTGTACGTTTTTTTGCTTTTCATACCTTTTTTGCACTGCTAGAGACCGTTCGAAATTGTCTTCCTCCACGTGGCAAAGCCGAGGCCCATTGAAGCGAAACACGCGAAGCAAACAGAGTGAGGACGCTGAAGAGGTACACCGAACCACCCCCTCCCCCCTCAACCTCTCCGCTTAACAATCGCTTAAAAAGAGCTGCAAAGTCGGGCGAAATCGAGTCTCCCGGGCTCGAAAAGGGTATGCAGAAGTGTGTATTGTTTTGTCTTGCTGTGTCGTGCTCGTTTTTCGTATCATTTGCTGATGTACTTAGCTTTTTTCCTTCTCTTCTCTCTGTGTCTGTGTGTGTATGTCTCCAACGTCTCCACCAGCTCTGCCAAACCTCTGAGGCCGCAACTGAGCCGTACCGTACCGAAACCCTAAACCCTGTTCAAAGAACCGTATCTTTTTTTTTTTTTTTCGTTGCTGTGCCTTTGCCTTCGTTGCACACGCTTGCATTTAAATTGCAGAGGCGTGCTTGAATTCGCTCCTTTTTTGCCTGTACTTTTTGTGTGATTTTTATACTTCCCTTTCTTATTACTGGGGAGTCGACTACAACTTTATGTTAAACTTTATCCCGGACAGACACACTCTCTCTTTCCCCTCGTCAGTCTTTTAAAAGATTGCATTCCTGCTCGCTTGCTGCTGCTGCTGCTGCTGTAACACGACGATAACACAGCAACGATGTCGCTTGTTCGATTACGATATGTAAGAAGAGTGCGCCAGTGCGGAAGGAAATCGAAAGGCAAGGTGAAACTGTGGCCCCGCAGGGGCCTGAAATCCTTAAGGTGGATCGCTTCGTACACAAGTGGGGATATGTATAGCATTAATTACCGATTGCTGGGGCTTTAATTGCCGCTTGATAATGATACGATAATTAGTGTACTGTAGAAAGGGAGAAGAACTTCTAGCAGGGATTGTTCAATACTAGGTTTGATAGGGCAATTCTGTGGGATTCGGAAGTTTTGAAGGTGGAAGTAAGTTTTGTTTAACTGTTGCTCATGGAATGAATACTTTTAAGGGAGGATAACATTTTATTCTAGCTTAAAGTCTGAAATGAATGACATGAATGATTGCAAAGTTTCTATTGAAAACTAAGTGTAAAACATTCACTATACACTGACATAAATTGACGAATGGACATACTTGTAATCTAAGAGAACCAACACTGTAACTGAAATTCAAATTTCGCTTTTGAATTGTTATTTTGGATCCTAAAATCTGGACATTTCTATAAAAATAGATACATTTCCCAGCGTAAAGAGCCATTTCTCAGTCAAAGTGTCATACATCTGTTCTTATCCTTTTGCATTGAAATGTTTTTCAATTGATAGCTTTGATACTGTACCTTTTCATGTAAATAACCCGAAATAAAAGTAGATAACGAAGTGGAAGAACGAATAATGTTTCATAGGAATTAATAGGTATAAGTACTCAAATATTGCATATAGCCAAATTCCTTGCGTTCTTAGCTTGTGTTGAGACAGGCTCTTGTTGGTTCCATGTACCGTCTTATACCTCTTGTGATATAGTTCTTCATGCTTCTCTCTTTTGTTTTATACCACTGACTAATTGTTAGTTTTTTAGCTTTTTATTTACTTTGAATGAGTTGCTTGATGCTTTATATAATTTGTTCTATCTTCAATGTGTTTTACAATGCATTTGGATTAGTTGTCTCAGACACAACTTTTTATGTTTTGTACTCTTTTAAGCGGCTTGGTAGCTGTTGTTGGACTTAGCTTTACAAATTCACACATATAAAGGTTGGAACGACCATAGTGATGTTATATGGCTATAATCTTCGGTGGTGTTGGCCAATATGTTGGGAAATGAATATAAACTGCTTACGATATTTTGATGAATAAATGAATAATATGTTTAAATTTCTGATGAACGACCTCAAAAAACTCTTTCTTTCAACTTGTGTTGTTACGAAATATTCTATAGAATACTATATACTAATAAATCCTATCCTATCCTATATACTAATAAATCCTATAGAATACTTCACACTCGGGCCTACTCCGAGCATCCGGGCATCCGGTGAGCAGAAATATTATTTTAGTGACAATTGTAAAAGGCAATAATAACCAAAAAAAACAACATTCAACTAAAGTCAACTGTATTGTAAACTCTCGTCAGTTCCCAATATGTAGTTCCATGCAGACTTCTTATTTACTATCATTTCTACCGAAGTTCATGCAAATAGTGCCACGTTCCACCAGCAATGTAACAACGATCTGCCGCAACAATTTAAGCACAACTTTTACCTCAGCACCTTAAATCAAACCACCAATCAAAACCCGAACGACGTGCCCGAATGACAGTTGCAAGCGAGGCATCAAAAATAGTTGCACGCGTGCAAACCATGCAGACCATCCAATTAGAGCCACAGTTCAAAACATTTCAAAGCGCCCGGTAGCCGTCACCGGGCACGAGGGCACAGCACAGCCTGGTTTGAAATGCATTTCCTTTCACCCGTTGCATGTGTGTGTGTGTGTGTGTGTGCGGTGGTATGGAAATAATTTGAGCTTGTTCGTTCCGTAGCCTTTTGCCATTCGTTTGCTTCCTCACCGTTTGCCGGCAACGTCACAAAACGCGCACATCAGTTTGCCCTGCGGATATCTATTTCTATTCCATTTTATTATGCAATTCATGCGGGATATGAGACCCACTCCCCGGCAGTAAAACACACACATGCTCGGGCGCACACACACACTCACACACGCATACATCATACGCGCGGGGAGAGAAATGATATTTCCTTCCGATGCACACATAATTCCACCGGTGTGTGCATGTGTGTGGGCAACAAACTTGAGCATTGCATTGCAGTGCAGGGTGCTTTTTCTGGTGCGAGCGGGATGAATAAATATTTACAATGTGGTTGGTACAACGACGGACAGAGCGATTTGTGCACATCCTTTCCCCCACATCCACGCGGATCGGTATGTATGTCCGTATACATCCGGCACATCGTCGTCCGGCGACGGGGCTTTAGAGAGTGAAATAAGTTCTAAACCCATCCACCAACCGTTCCACTTTGCGAATCACAAATGACAAACGGCACTTACGGGTACGGCGGGGAGGGTAAGCAGCTAGATAAACTGGAACGCAACTGGCAGCAGTTTTGCGTGGTTGCACAGTGGTGATCCTTCCGAAAATCGCTTCCGGTAACGTATCCTCCCGTTTCCCGGCAAAAACCGCGCCAGCCCGGAAGCCCGGCACGATGTAAATCTCACTAATGCAATAATACTGCATACTAAATCCGTTCCCAAAACCACTCCACCCACGAGGGGGGAACTCCAGGGGACAACTTCCGTTCGGTCTGACCACGGCACGGGTTGTGGCAGTCCCGATTTTCCTGCAAACAAGAACACGCCGGTAGACACGACAGGGTATGTTGCGCTTGTTGTGCATGCACCGACACGTACCAACTTTGCCAAAGCCGAATAATATTCGTCATCGTCATCGCAATTACCCGCAATTTCAAGTACGCAAAGGGATGGCAAAACTCCAAAGGGATGAGGATTGAAGTGAAGAAGACAGGGGAAAAAACCGGCTCCACACACACATGACACGTCTCATATGACGCGATACTACGCGCACCGAACTCAACCTCCCGCGTAGACTCACGATCCCAGGTGGGTCGGAGCGAACGCCGTGGTTTCAATTCCACCTTCAAGGTCCCCAAAGGCGGATTTGTGTTCGGTTTGCTCTCTGCCCATCTTTTGCTTCTTTCGCATGCTCGCCTACTTAATGCTTGCTTTAACATCGCTTCAGCCCGATTGTCCGTGGGTTCTTTTTAGTGCTTTTTGCATAAATTATCATGCCGAGGGTGCGGTTAGGTACGCTTCTACGTTTGTAATAAAATTTAACCTCTTCTCATCTTACCAGCTCACTGAGCTTGAGCTGCTCACTGTGGACATTCGTTTCTTTTTATTTTTTTATTTTTTGCTTTGCCCTGAAATCTCTGCTTCAAAGGTTCATCTCACCGGTCCTTAAAACTCACCACAATCCACCCAAAACTCACCATTCAACGCAAAGGGAATGAGGTGAGTTTTAACGTTGCCGCAACTCGTTCGTGCACTCTTTTTTCTTCCCTCAATCATTGGCCCTTACGCTTCCTTTGCCGTTCTTAAGCACCGGTTTTAGCTGCCTTTACCCTTCTTTTATCCTCCTTCTCTTTGCTCTTGCTTGGCTTTCCCCGCATCACGATTGCTTTTGAAAAATAAAGCCAAATCACCGTCTGCAACTCGATGCCGGAGAGTGCTCGCGCGCGCGCGCCTCGGTTCCGTCCTTCAGCAGCAGCAGTGCAATTGCATTGAATGGAAATGAAGCCGATAGCTCGGGTATGTGCCGGTATGCCGGTAAGACATACCAATCAACTTTGGAAACACCGATCCGGTCGACTGGATAAGCCCTTCTTGCCTGGCTGCACACACTGCAGATCCTTCCGACTTTGAATCACGTCGCAAGTGGATCGCGATATCCGACCAACCGGAAACATTACTTCCTCCTTCATTTGGCGTTCTGGGGAATCGCAAAAACGACGCTCAAACGACGACATTGATGACAACGACGGACAGACGGACGCCGACATGAGAAATTTGCTCGCACGACTGACGCACACCGTCGTCGCTTTTTGGGGCGAAACATTTCCATTTCCAATTCCCTCACAGTAGCACGGACTGACGGACGGACGGATCGTCTGAGCTGATTCCTTAAACGCGTTTTTGCACCCGGGCGCACGCGGTAATTGTACGCCACACCTACACTTCTCGTGTGTCGTCTCCCTTTCTCCCCAATGTACATCGTGCAGGGCACCGCACACCGAGTCCGTTTAAAACTTCATTAAAACGAAACTAGTGAACGAAACATCCCAGCGTCACCCAGTGGGGACCGGGGGGGCAAGGTCTTTGTTTCCGCTCGATTTGGGTGATGGGATTTTCGGGAGAGCAAATCACCGACGCTACTGTGCGCGCTACACGCGAAATTCCGCCAGCGCTAGCATTTGGCACATTTTGCTAAATGGACGCAATCTATTGCGAAATGTGATGCGCTTAGGATGTATTTATAATCATAAGCTGCCGCCTAATTTATCTTGATTTGTGCTCATTTGTTCTGCCAGCGGTACTGTCACGGTGTGTGGTGATGTGCAGGCTGTGCTGCGGAAGTTTGCAAAGATAAATGGAAGATGTGTAGGTTATTAATAATCGTGCAAATTGTGGGCGTAGATTGAATGCTTTGGAAAAATCGCTTTCAATTATAGATTATACTATTTTCTAGCTCGACTAAAACTGAGAAAGCTTATTCGATTATTGTAAGAAAGTCTTATCGAAATTGAAGACTACTTTATAGTTTGAATTATTCCAATTTGAACTAGTTTTGAATCATTCAAAGATGGAATAATTCACTTTAAATATCCCTAAATATAGTTCTGAATCCACATTCCGCTGGGATTTTATGTCTATGAGTGCGTTTAATCAGAGAATAATCTCTTTACTGTCTTGATGATAATTCACGTATCGTCTAAAGCATTAGTCGAAGCAATAATTAGATGTATCGTCACATCAGAATTCACATTTATCACTAGCAAGCAAATGAAACTCTCTTATCCACTTCTCTTTCACGACTTTATTTTATGGTTTCTCTAAACATCTATTATGTGGTGCTATTAAGATTCTATTAAGTGGAACTCAACCGAAATTGTCAAAGATTCTTGTTCTTTACACCGCAAAGTTGGCTGATCACCGATAGTATCATAAAAAGATAGGACTGATCATGATAGGATATGAGGAAAACTCAGCTGAAATTCAAAAAATCTATGAACACCTCAAAACCTCCAATACAAAAGTGCAGATTTACTCGAAAGTAAACCATTCCCCTAATAACAATGGAACCTGACGTGATAAAGGTCAAACATTATCAGCCATATAGTTTCGATATAACTGAAAAAGTCGATCCAACTCCAGTCGATTCAAATGGGTAGCAGGAGACCAATACTTCAACGCTTTTGGAAGTTATCTGTCTACTGACAGCAAAGCATTACGAGCCTCCAACTCAAGTCATCAGAACCCAACAATAGATTCTCGTTTATTCGCCTTCATTTATCTGTTTCCGTTGATAAGCCACTAACTTGTAAGCTCCGTTGCAGCAAATCCTTCGCTACCCAAGAAAAGAAGACCTATTGCCTACTAATGCTCTCCATCCTTTTTGGTCGGTTCTCACATTGTTTGTTGATTTGTAACTGTTGATTGTTGAGGCACTTTCCCCTTGGAACTTAGGTTAGCTTAGGACATTAAGTGAGGACATTAAGATATTTCTGTCAATTTCGATTCCATCCTATTAAACGAGTCTCCCCCCCCCTGTGCCGAACGATCTTGATAAATGATAAATGTTCTTTCCTTTCTTTGGATCGCCCCACAAATCGTCATGCAAGCGTCCCTACTGCGTTCTTTGTTTTCGTGTCAAATTAGTCGTGTTTCGGTTATTTATGACCGATAGCTTACTTCCTCGTTCATGTTTCTGGCTCTTGTAAGAGTTCTCTCATGTGTAGGGTTTATGTGTTGTTTTATGCCGAACATGCAGGGTCTTACATATTCAATGTCTTCACAGCGTTCATTTTGGAATCAATAAGCGCCATATGGTACCTAACGAAGTGATGAGTTAAGCATAAACAGTGAACGATGTCAGTGTCGAATTATTAGATTTGTCTCCAGATGCTTATTGTATCGATCGTATCTTACACACTCTATGTCACTTCTGAAGTCGACACGATTATTTATTACTATTGTGTCTTATTTTATAATTTCTATTGACAAAAGAGAAATACGAAATGCGTTTAATAACTGTGCTTAATTCTTTAAACGAAGCAACAATGATGCCACTCTACATCTAGCTACATCTATCTGGTAACAGTTCCAGTTCCACACTTAATTCCTTCAAGCTGCTTAAGTGAGAATTTAATTGCTTGTTACAATCCCATTAACCCAGCCATCATCTCGCAGGCTTCAACAGCATCAATAGAGCTCCCGTTTGTCAATCTTTACTCCACAGCACACAACCACGCAACAGCCTAAACGCACCACCGCTAATCTGCCTTGCGACCGGCTGCATCAACTCCCAGGAGTATCACAGGCCAGAAGCTGCAAGACCACGGCCACCGACCGACCAACCGACCGACCGACCGATCGACCGACGGGACAACGTCTTCCCGTCCCGGGAGTGATATTCTTGACGCATTAAATTCTTGCAGCACGGACGGGACGAAGGGGGAGACAATTAAAATAATGCATGCATTGCAGATTAATAATTATGCAAAACAGATACGGCCATTTATCATCGACCGGGCGGCAACATTGTGCGAATATCTCTCGCTCATAAATGCATACTTCAATTTAATCAGGAAGCCCGCCGCTACCGGGACCACCGGTTTGCAGTTTGGTGGACGAAATGGAAATATTGAGACCGTACGGACCAAACCCTGCAAGTCTATATAACCGTGTCTCTGTGTCTGTGTATGTGCATAGGGGAACCTTTTATGTGCGACACAGGTGGCTGCGGTAAGAAGCAGAGAACCATCTGCTACTTAACATAAGGATATCCGTCTCCGCGTCGGCTCGGTGGGGTTGGTCCCGGGCTGCGTGTGGCGTGGACGGAAATCGATATATATTTACGCCTTCATTACTAATGCACCAGCAGCACTGCGGGGCACCGGTGGTTCAACCGGTTTCGGAAAGGTAAAATCGTGAACCTGTCGAAATTACTATCATCCATCAAGTCGTCAGTCGCCGGAACTGTCCCGCCTTCGCCGTGGTGGTACGTGCGCGCACTCGTGCTAAGGCAAAGCACTCTATTGTTGCGGTCGAGTTTAGTTAGCGTAACGCCAGAAGGTGGCCGACCAGGGAGCTATTTTTCACTAGGGAGCCAGAAGGAGGGTAACTGGGTAATGGTAAGAACCACGGAGCATACGGAAACCCGATAATTGTGGTTAAGTTATGAACTGAGCTGGTGTTGCCTTGCAGCTTGAACTCCATTGCAGCGGAACCGATCTTGCCTTAGACACTTTATGCTTTTGTGCGAAACGATCGATACGTTGTGTATAAATTTTAATGAACTTGTGGGTGTGGGAGTGTATGTGTGAGGGTTTTTGATGCGGTAGTGTTTAAGTTACCAAGGTTACTTAAAATTAACGATGCACAAAGCTTTGATGTGTTTTAGTGTCAACCGGAATGAAATAGGTAAATATTCATCACAATGGAAGTTCATAAAATATGTAATGCTTATTCAAGCAATTGCTTAAAGCAGCTAAAATGAAACGTATGTTACCAAATCTGGTGATAATTTCAGATAATTGAATCATTGAAGCTGAGACTATTTTGTTCTGTCCAAATAGATAGAACGATTTTCTGATGGAATGCTTTAATTGTCTATGATTTGATATCATCAAATCTAAAAATAATATGCCAAACGTATTAAGTGTGTCTCTAAAGGTTTTAGCGATGTCCCTATACTGCTTTTAGATTCTGGAGACATTCTTGACACAAAGCTCTAGAATGCATCAAACGACTCCAATTTATTTAGATCCATATTTATTCCACACATAACATTTAAACTGGCCTGGTAGGCTTGACAAAAGTTCAGTAGAAGATAACTGCAACATATTCTTCACCACCCATATGAGTTCTGTAACAAATAAACATTTTATACCTCTTTCTAGGTTTTCGGCAGAATGTGATTCCGACTATCAAAAGATCTTTAGGTTTAGGACTCATTAGATAGTTAGATAGTTGTTATATTTTCAGTTTTCAAATCTATGTTTTATGTACAACAGGTGAAAGTCTTACCCGCTAATAGGTTCGAAACTATGTTCTCTCCTCTTTGAAATCTATACTTAACAGCAACCTTGGCTGATGAAACCAAATAGATGTGTAAGAAGTGCAGAATTTGGGAACAATTATATTAAGGAGAGGGAAATACTAGGGTAAACGTACCTATAGTGGTGCTAGTACCAATAATGGTGGTATTGCACTAAAATGCGTCTCATACAATAAATTAACAGT
>KB667633.1:1177864-1222427 GCA_000349065.1 Anopheles quadriannulatus
TGTGTTAAAATATTCAGAAATTGTCCTTCCTGACACTTTAAATCCACTAAAACACATCTGTACCACCACAAATTTCACCACTATTGGTACATTTACCCTATAAAGAACACAGCAAATTACTAACGTACTTGCTTGAATAATGTTCAATCTCACATTTTGGCGGTAGTTTTGCTAATGCGATTGAATGAAGTGTGCTTCTTTACCTCAGCGATGTGCTGAGCTGCTTTAATAATCTAGTAGATCTTGAGCTGTACTATGTTTCATACTTCCTTATGTTACTTTCACATGTTACATACTATACGATTACTTCCTGCTTGTTTGTATCTCCCAGTATCAGACCACTTTTAGCAATCAACAATTCTCATCTATCTCTCACGTTTAAACGATCTGAAGAGCTAAGCAATCTTGACTTTAAACGAACTGAATTAAGCAGTCTGGAGGAACTGCTTGCAATTATCGATCGTCTTGTTTATCTGCATGTTCGTAATTCCACGTTGTCCGTCGAAGATAAACACAGAACATCTGCGTAACTAAAACGCAATAAATCTCGCTCTTCGCATACCTTCCACTGCCTTCCATCCGCGTATCATGAACGGATGTACAATCTTGCCACATCTACTCATATCTGCAACTAAGTATAGCATGTATTTGTATACATTTCCAATTATTTTTACTTTACGTAATTGGTTGGCTAAAGCACCATCAATAAACTGTATTAAATTGTCTTCTCTGACATTTCTGTCTCATAAAAAATAATTTGTTATCTCCACAATTTGGCAGTAAAATAACAATCTAATGAAGTAACCCCAACGTATGGCTCTAAAATGGCTTACCAAATTTCTCGCATAAAAATAACGCCAAGGATTTGTTATCAAAGATATTTTCAAAACACAATTTACCCAGAAAAGCCTAGCCTCATTCTTTCCATCTTTCCAAGCACATAAGCATGCAAATGCAACTAAATTAAATTGTTCGGCAATCACTTCCTTCATGAGGTTTTTCTTGCCGTGTGTGTGTGGATGATGTTCCTTGCCATACTTTTCCTGCCTATCTTTGAGACGTTAAATTCGTATGTTTATCACACACGCACATACACAGTACACACATTATACTACATCACCGGTATGGTGTAGTGCGAACGTAAGAAGCGCGTGGTAAACTTTATCTAAATGCAATTGTCTGCCACCGAGCTTCCTCCGTCCCTGTATCATCCCAAACACCGACAAAATCTGCCTAATTTTCAATCTACCAAATTGTTATCAATCCTCCACTCCTCCACCACTGCTCCATGGTGATTTTCTCTCCAGCTGCTTCCCTTGCTTGTTCTGAAATATATTAAAATTTCCTCACCTCCAAAAACCCTTGTACTGCCTCGGTCACCCTGTTTCTTTTGCTGTCAAGTGGCTCCGAGATGGTAACACTTCCCATTTATGCTCCACCTACACATTACCGTGTTGGTTCATCACACATACACCAACCAACCTTGCATATAGTCACTATCAGCTGTCAAGATCAGGACCTCAATGCCGTAGGATGTACAAGCGCACAGACACATACAGACACACACACACACCCAGCCACGCTGCGTATAATCAGCACACCGGCAGGCACATGTTACCGCAACCATCACACGCGTGGGGGGGTTGTGCCTTCATTTAATATGTAATATAATTACGATCAAAAAAGTACAAAAACTACCCATCCCAGGGGTTTGCCAACGGCGCACGTCCCAGGCACGGTGCAGGGGCAAGCGAACAAGGCATATGAACATCCTGTTCGGCAAGGGCTGCTTTGAAACCATTTGCGAGAGCAGGAGCAAACGAATCAGTAGTATGAAACCCAAAAAAAATAAGGGAAAAAAGGAATTCAGGGTGAGCACCAACGCAGCTTGGAACGAATTTCGGGTAGCCTGTGTGTGTGTGTGTGTGAGTGTGAGCCGGAAAGTTTTGAAACGCCGCGGGGCCTTCGAATGTGGATGTGTGCTGCGAGAGAACGAGTGGCCAACTTCGCGTCCTCGTTGTGTGTATCGCTGCCCTTGCTGATACGGAACGGAAGTGTAAAAACATAAATCCACAACTGTATTGGGAAGCGAGTCGACGTGAGATAGACGTGAGCGGGCCTGGTGAGCTACAAAGTAAAATAGGTGTATCCTGTGGTGATGAGGGGATGGGGATGGCTGCAAAGGGATGTTTACACATTGGCTTGGCGAGACTGAAGGGAAGGAAGGACGGGGAGGGTGTGGAAACTCGTTCGCTGGGCTCGAATGTAGGACGAACTGGGATGAGATGAGAAGGGGAACCGAAAATTGACGTCCTGTTTGTTGCAATAGCAGGCCGTGGCGGCCGTGGTGCGTCCTGACAGGGTGGTTCGGTACAGCCGCTTGATGGATGAAGTGGGAAATCCAATTAGTTTTTGCTTGCTTTCTTTACGGTAATGGTTGCAGAACTAAAAATTTTGGTTATTAAACTTTTAAAAGGGTTATTGAAGTCATTAGAATAGTCATTTTACCAAGAAGATGCACAAATCATTGTTTCAAATCGATCTTTTATCGTGTAATTTGTTTTGAATTTGACAGCTGTCAAAATCATAATTGGTTTATATTATCAGGTTGGCGAATTTTGTACAGAAAATTATATTGACGAAACTTAAACAAGTTGTTCAACGTATTTTTCGATAAATGCACGTTTGATAGTAAGCCGGTGTCGTGGTACGTCATGGCTTCAAGCCCCGAATGGACCGTGCCCTCTCATACGTAGAATTGACTATCCTGCTATAGGTAATCAATAAGTCACTGAAAACCAAGCCCACTAGTTGGTACAGGCAGGCCTTGACCGACAACGGTTTAGAAAGCGTTCGTTAGTTGGGACTAGAGTGTCAAGGACTATGAAGAAAAAATATCCTGTTTTTTTTTGTATCGGTAAACGTCCCAACTTAACAGTACAATTTCAATAATTGGCAGCCAATCGAAGTTCAACCAGTGAGTACAGACTGTATACGCAATTTTCATGGAAACTTGTGGAGTTTGGCAACAGCTATTCCGCATACATTAAAAAGTAATAAAACCAGCAAAACCCACTAGACAATTATTCTTTAATGATAATCTTGTTATGGAAGCTACAATTTGTAGCAGATCTTCATGAAAAATTCAAACCCCTTTTGGAATCCCATGACGGAAAGAATCGCATCCCAACAAATTTAACGCCCGTTTGCCCATCCGATTGATTGCTGCTAGCGAGGCAGCGCCGAAAACTTACCGTTTCAATTATCAAATAGCACTATCCGTAACGAAACGAAATGGTAAAAAAATGCAGCAAAATAAAAACAAGTTCTTCAACCAGCTTCCAATTGCCGCTGCTCGATACTTGATGCACAAAACTTTGTACGACAGTGGTTTGGTTTGAGCTTCCTTTGCTGCTTATAAAACTATACCACAACGTCTTCGCGGGGGAAGTGGGGGTGGTAAAAAGATACTCATGTAGATGGCGAGAAGCACGACGGTACAAGACCTTCAGGGAAAAGAAGTTTTAATTGATGAATTATTTATGTGCAATTTATTTCGCCCGTCTCTTGCTGCATCACCCTGTACTGGCAGCGGCTCAGGCGAGCTTGTCTCGCGCGTTCTCTTTCACTCTCTCTTGCTCTCTTTCTCTCTGTCTCTCCCTATAGTCTCTGGTCGCTTGGGACACGGTGTGTGCAGGCCACTAACAATCGCCAGCGAAGGACGAAGATTTAGTTTATGGAATATTAATTCCCTATCTCGCTCGCCGTATCTTGGGCGCCTCCGGGGTCGCTGTGTGCTCCGTGTGCCTCGGCCGCACGTGAATCGTGAAGAAGTTTGTGTGTGTGTGTGTGTGCGAGCAAAAGCAAGCACAAGCACACATAGGCACACCTAAAGCCAAGGGCACACACATAAAGCAGAGCCCACAAACGACAAGCCGAACGAAAGGTGAAGTGAAGAGAGAACTCAAAACCGACGCAAAGATAAATCCATCCAGAAACAGAATAAAAAAAGACTCTTTTTAGGTTTTGTTTTACTCCCTTTCCAGCTCTTTCACTCCGATGTATGATTGCTCAATGGTTTCTCCCTCTAACACACTCGCCCTTTGAAGGGTGCAGCATTTGTGAGGATCCTGGCAGGCTTTGCCAGGGGCTTTGCTTGTGGTGAGCGGTGGTGAGAACGCTTCCCTATCTTCACGAGTGAATTGGAAATGGAAAATTACCAAAACCCTCAGCAAGCAGTTCCAAATGCGGCCCGGTTTTTTTTGTTCAGAGTGCGTGGCTGTGAGTTCCATTTAATTTCCTTTGCCCGTTTTTGTACGCCATAAATCCATTTTCATTCTGAGATGCTTCGAATCGAGGCTTCACTCACAGCTCACACTCCCCACACCCGCTCAGGGTGTTTCGCTTTGATTGCATTTTTGCTTTTTGTTTGTTTGTTTCTCATTTGCCGTCCTCCTTGCCGTACTCCATTGAGCTGGAAAACAGCGTGGAAACGAAACATGCAATAGAGTCAGCCTGCTGCGTATACACAGCCGCCTGCTGCATACAATGTAAACATAGTTATGACTCAAATTAACGCACGACCTGTCAGAAGCCTCCGGTGCAACGGCTGGCTCCGTCAGCAGCATGATCGTACCGTTCTGTTGCGTTTTTTCGCTGGCTGGAGCGTTTTTGTGTCGCCCAAACGCTGTCCACTACACTGTCCTCTGGGCGCGGGAGAGAGCGAGAGAGAGTGAGAGTGATCATGAATTCATTATTCATAAGCCACACGCCGCCACATTCGCGACCGGAAAACGAACACCAAAGGGCGCGAGACACACACATACAAACAGAAGCCTCCAAAAAACGCGAAAACATGGCACCCGGTAACGAGTTATCCGGGCGCGTAATGGTAGTGGAAATGGAGTCACAGAACAACACATAAAAAAAAACTAGGAAAAACGCGGCAAATCTTGTGCCTTGTGACCGGAAAACTCTTCGACCACACAACGCGCGTCTGGGTGACGGAGTGCCTTTTTTCCCTAGTATGGGCGTAGTTTCTATCTCACTTTTCGCGATTTGTCACCACGCCGGTGCCATATGGTGGAAGGTTTTTAGGGGTGCGGGAAAACCTAAAATGAATGCAAGAAAGACTTCAACTAGCAAACAAAAAAGACCCATGAGTGGGGAGGGCAGGAAACTTTCTTGCTGCAAAATTGTTCACTCTCAAGCTCGACAAGAACATTGCAGTTTTGGAGTACGCAAAACTCACTCAGTTTTTGCTTTACGTCTGCTTTGCTGGAGTTTTGTATTTTTGGTATAAAAAATGTAAAATTTTTGACATTTTTTTGTGTGGCGAGATGTGTTCTTTCACCTAACAGGGTGCTTTGTTTGTCCACCCATCTCCTTTTACCGACCTTTACCAACCTGGAGAGCTTGAGGAAAAGGTAGAACCTGTTTTTGGTTCTTCTGTACTCAGGAAATGGCGTCCTACAAAGTCGCATCTGTGCCAGGAACTGTAGACACACTCTAGATGCGATTGTTTTACTTCTTCGAGGCCAATGCAAACGAAATTGCTGTGTTGTTGTTTGTAGGTAAGAAAATTTGAAAATTTACTGAACCGTTCACAGTTTTACATTTCCTGGCGACAACACCACAAAAGGATCAGGTTAAGCTTCCGTTATGGTTTGCTCAGAATTTATCTTTTTTGGAGGCGTTTTGTACTGGAGGTGCATTATGCGTTTAAAACTAACCGAAAAACGAACATACATTATAAGTTACTCAGTTTTCTAAACCAAAAGTTATAATTTGTAGTCATAAATAACTGAAATTGTTCTATTACGATTGAATACATTGAACCTGATTTTCTTACTTGCGATAAGTAATGTTTTTGATTCCGGCTGTGTCATGGCAATAGTCAATTTTTATCTTTAAATCTTTATTATTTATTGTATTTAAGCTTTTGTTTAATTAACAAAGTTAATTAACATTAACTGACATTGTTGCTTTTGTTATATTTGTATTCAAAGCTTTAAGTTTTATATGCTTTACATGTTCCAAAGATTGAAAAATCAATTTAATTGTATTATCATATCTCATCGATTTAATTTTTTTAGAGTTTTTTTTACACGTGTTATGGTTCATTCATCTATTATTAATTCTGTTGTTCTTGATCTGTTGCCCGTTTCTTTATGTTTTACATTACTGAAATTTTCTAATACACTTACTTAGTTTTACTTTGAATGCAAGAACAATTAGCATCTGATATTTCTTCAGCATATTTATTTCTGTAGTTTTATCATCTTGAATTTCCTTGATTCCGAAAATAATGATGATATCACAGGGTTTCGAAACATTGGGACATTGGGATTTGGCAAACATACTGTGGATATATCATCAGACTGTGGGGTGCCGATGTAAACATCTCAACACATCTTAGTTAATTTAACTGATTCATCATGTTAGTTGTGACTCCACTATTAGGCTGCAACACGTCATTATATGATTGCAAACGCAGTTCCACAGTATGCTTGCAACATTCCACAATCGATTTGCAACATTCTCCCAAGTGATTCCCTTATATGATCCTTCGAGAACCTGTAGTACTATAATATCTCAAAATTCTATGTTTCATTATGATAAATTTTGAACTAAATCTTAAATTTAACATTCAGAAGTTTTGAAAACTTGTAAGAAACAATCAAATTAAACTTTAGAATGGTTAATTTTCTGTCTGTATAAGGAAGATTTTCTAAAACATAAATAAATAGTGTGAATAACATCCTAAAACCAAATGGAGAAGAAGAATTAAAAGTTGTAAGAGCAACCACACAAAAACAACTAACCATCTAACAATGGGCAGTCAAAGCACATTAAAAAAAAACAAGTCCTGCAACGGGCACCTGTTTTTGTCTTATTTTCCCTTTCGAGACAAAGGTGCGGACATGCATTTGATGTGCAAATTGTTATTTTTTATTCGCGAATCATCTTCCGCTCTCCCAAGCTTGGTGATCATGCAAAACCCCAAAAACCTCAGACATTGCAACCCATCCCGGATAGCTTTAATCATGCAGTTTACTCTATGCAACTCCGGCACGAGAAAGCTCGCCCCCACTGCACTGTACACTTGTACAGACACATTGGCATGCCGACGACGGGAGCACCCTGGCGTGTTGTGTGTCCCCGAGAATATATTAAAAACTTTGCAGGCATTTCAATATTTGCAACGTAACACCCAACCCGGTTAAAGCATTTGCAACTTTGTCCTTACACTGCATCGTCATCCACTCCCCATGTGATGGCTTTCCCTACTTGTGCTGATTGTGGCTTTGCTCTCCTTACACCAGCCCCCACCCCTCTTTAGTGACCGTGTGTGTGTGTGTGGATGGAAATCCACCCCGAAAACAGTCACCAGCCGGGATAGAAAGTTTTGTTTGAGCACAATTATGACGTGTCTATTTGGTGGTTGATGGCTGTTGCCAGATTTGCAGCCGCTCGTGTGGCACTCGTCTTGCTGTCTAATTATGCGACATGCAAAATGGGAAAAGTTTTGCGCACACCAACTGTAAAAAGGGGTGCACTAAGGTAAAGAAACTCCAGACCAGACCTGACGGGAAGATGCACTGGATGGCGGGACACACACACGCAATGTCCCACGGTTTTCCACGCCCCTCCCCAGCAGTATCCCGTGGTTCAACCAAGTCGCTGCGTGTGGTTGTTTGTGGTGTATGTTGCATTATTGATTTTGAGTTTGGTTGGAGTTTATGCTTCGTTTAGCGTGCAGACACACAGAATATGTGTGTGTTTGTTTTGCGTGTGTGTTGTGTGGGGGGGATATTTTTTGCTATTTTCGCCTGCATGCTGTATGCTCACTGCCGTTTCGTTATCGCGTGGCAACAAGATGAATATTTAATCGTACAATGCGAGAACTGCTGACGAAAGCACCAACTCAGACTTCAGCCCGGGAGGTGAAATACAAAAAAACAAGAGCCAAACGGATGCTTTATTGGAGCGTAAAATGCGTCGATGAAGGCTGTCTCGGGGTTTAGGGGAGAGGGCGGCATTGTAGGGCAATTGTACAGGTGGGTACTGTTAGTATAGTAACATTGCCTGTCAATAGCCATTACCGTACGATAAATCATCTAAAGCGTGTAGTTTATTTGTTGAATGTATTTCCCTCCACCCTGCGTGTGTGGTGGTTAAGCGGAATAAGTGCGTCGATGGATTTGACGGCTATAGGCGCACAATATTGTGTCAAAATAATACGCGCGCAGTGCAGAACATGCAATTGGCCGTGCAGTGGAGTGTAAATCAATAGACAAATAAATAACCTTACTATTTTCATATATTTACTTAGGTTGGTTCAAATCATTTAGAAATTATGTAATTTGGTTTGGTGTGAATGGTGCCCTCTGCGGACAAAAATGCATTCAATCAACTCTTTGTGAATAGTTTAAACACTTATTAGTTCTAATATTGTCGTTTAGTTCGTTTTCATTTTGCAGTAAGTCCATGAAACCGTGATTCCATCAAAGTAAGGACTAATGAAATAAGCTCAACTTCTTCTTTAAGCAATAGATTCGGAGAGAATCAAACGGAAATTGAAACATGTTAAATCACTTAGAAACTACAAAGATTGAGTCTATTGCTATGTTCTATCAAAGTTATTCTTGCATCTAAAGATTGAGTTTAAATGTAATTAACAGACTCTAACAATTCTACGATTTTTGTTTCTATGTAGTGTTTTTTTTTAATATTTGCCTTCCCAGAAGTAGGTTCTGCTTTTATTTCTTTCTCTTTGTCTACTTTACCATCCTTTGGTGGGCTCTTATGTCCATAATTTCTAATGGCCTTGAAGTATAATTATCCATACTTTCCTTTATTTAGCTACCTTGAACCTCAATACATGGTTCTTCGTATTTATCTCGATCTTTCTTTGATGTGGAGTGGCAATACATACTTTTGGCAACATACTTTTTGACATTTTGATATGTTTTGCTATGTACTTTGTCAAACAAAGAGTCAAATGTGTTGTCCTTTGGTCTTGTACCAAATTTATCAACTATTTAATGTTATATTGTATTCTTTAGTAAAAAATAAAATAAGTTGTAAGAGATTGCCAACTACAATTAACAAATTTACAAGTAAAACAAAAACTTCATCTAAAACCGACCAAAAAGATGTCTATTGTTTAACAATTAATAAAGAATGAATCTTAAAAAATACACTGCAATACCCGCAGATGATATACTCGTTAAAGATAAACAGTCTGTTAAAGTCATTATGGCATTATAAAAGGTTCAAAGTACCCCATGCCTCTTTTGACACTTTTTTTCTCATAAAAAAATCCAACCACAAACACACAACATAAAACATAATGTTCATCTTTTTGTCCTTTTGCATGCTCATTAATTTCCCCCAAAACCAATAAAAGAAAAAAAAAACAAACGCACAAAAGAAGATCCACAACACAATGTGTTCCCGAAATTGCTGCAATAATAATAAAGTGTTAAAATCATCCTTAACAATATAACGCTCTCCCTTGAATTGCCTCGAATGACACAAGCAAGAGCCTGGACTGGAGCAAACAAACAAACAAACAAACACCGGCGTTAAGTGAAACGGACAAAAGCAGTTAGCCAAAGTAATAAATACAAATAAATCCCAATTTCAACCACTTCGCGCTACCGGTACCGCACAGAACCCGGGATATCCGGGTGAGCGAGATGGAGTGGACCCGAAAGGGCAGAGAAAGGTTGTCGCATCAATAATAAATTGTCCAGGAAAACCCTGGCCAAATGGTGGCCCCCATCCCTGTGCCGGTGGACAGGTGAGGGGACATGGTAAGTGAAGCACACTCGCAGCAAAACAGTGAGAGTAGTAGCAGCAAAAAAAGGAAGGTACATCCATCCCCTCATACAACCTATCCAACAGCCAGCTAATGCAGTTCATAAAATTTGATTGCAATTGCAAGGAGAAGATGAAACAAAACTCATAAAGACAGTAAGATAGAGAGAGAGAGCAATGTGAAATAAAAAAAATATATAAAACACACAATGTGATACCGAAGGGAAAAGCGTGCATAAAGCGGGAAATAGTAGCAAACAGTGACGGTGGCAGCACGGCTTACGGAAGTGCTCAATTATTCACCTCACCAGAGAGCACCCGGGGAAGCGGAGGATTATTTGCCAACATTTGCTTTATGGATCTAATGTATCCGGTTTGGCTTCGCTGTTATGCATAAAGTGTTTTTCGTACGTTTTTTTTTGTTCCTGCTGTTAATTTCACTCCCACCTGCTCCATTTGCTAGGGAGGGAAGGTAATGTTTTCCCCGGGAATCACGGGGCTACCGCCTAAAATCTTCTACTCATGTCGCCGTACCAGCGCAGGGAGAATGATTTTATTAAAGCACATTTTTGTGGCCTGAAACTGTGGCCATAGCGCACGAGACCGAAACACACGAGACACTGGACGAGTATATAGAGGAGGATGTGATAGCGACCAGGATCGGGCGATTCTTGCCAGGAAGCAGGACAGCTGACGCCAGGGAATTGCCTTGGCGATGGCTTTTCTTTGCCAGCTTTTCTTCAGCAAGCGCTAAGAATTAAGATCAGAACTCTGAAGACATGCTCGTATGTATCCGCAACGCTAGTAAAAGAGAAAATTGGAAGAATGGCCACCCAGTGTGCCAACTTTTTGCAACATATTAAAACTCATAACTCGTGCCGTTGGTCGTCTGTGATGGTAGTGGGAGTATAATCGTTCGGGAAGCTCTAAAGACGCTGCAAGTGCCGCTCGTTGCTCGTTTCAACATCAACAACAAGAACAACTACGAGCGACGACGCACTTTGGGGAAATTCTTTCAACACTTGGTTGTTTAAGGGTGTACCCCATTTACCATACCGGTGTCCCCCAATGCTTTGTGTGCAGAATACACCACTTAAGTGGGCTTCCGGACTCCACCCGCTCCAACACTCCAATAGAATTTCTTTTGTGTCGTTTGTAGTACACTAGTGCACGGACTTCAGGGTATTGCGGTTGCGAACTAAGCCTTGATTGTTCATTTTAGTAAGGTTCCTTTGTGTGTAGAATTTAATTTTCACTATACAAAAGTGTTTTATAGTAACTCTCCTTATGGTGCGAAAACCGCGAGCTCATCCACGCGAATGAAAACTACGCGCTACGCAACGCGTCCCAACGGTGTCGATTTTCGTGAAACGCTAGAGCACACCGAAGAGAAACTTGTTGAGAAATGATCCTTGCCTCTTTGCCCTTCTTGGGAGCTAATCCTTTCCAGTCCGAGGGTTAAGGTCCCTGCCAACTTCTGGCCCTGATTGGACTGCCATCAAAAGAACCGCCCAGACGTTCTTGTCGCCCTCGCCAGCGTTCAAAGCGTTAAGTTATCACCCGTTCCACCCTAGGTGACGACGATATCTCATAAATCATTGGAAAACTTTCATTGGCTGCTTGTGGAAGGGAAGTTGGAGGAGGAGGAGGAGGTTGCTCTGCTTTCTGCTTCTTATTCCTCTCCATAAAGTAATGGAAAAAATGAAACAGTATGACAGGTGGCCAACGATGACGCTCTCCTTATGACGGCGAACGATGATCATCATCAAACCTTTTTATTCGGCAGCAGGTCTGAAAAGGGCTGCAGGCGGATGATTTATAGACAAATGATGAAGTTTTGCACCGAATGTTCATGTCCAGCCTCTCATCATCTAGTGTGTGCGTGTTTGTGTGTGTGTGTGTGATGGTAGGTTGGGAAAGTTTTTCTCCACGTGCCCAACACACACACACACCGGCACATTGGGGGTTTTAGCATAAAACCCGAGGCAGCAACTCTTCAAGAACCTTGGTCAACCACAAACACTTGCTCAGGGGTATTTTGGGGAGCAGGGGGTGTAGTTGCGGGTGTTGGTCTCGTTATTTCGTTCCGTTATTTATTGGAACTTCCCCCCCCCCCATGGCCTCTGGCCGCCGTCCTTGGACCGTCAAAGACCTTTTCCGTTTTCCGACCAAAGCGCCTTTTGTGTGAGTGCGCTCGGCGTCTTTCCCGCTCCAGCAGCGGCAGCAGCATCCTTTACGGGATGGACGAAGGTCTCTCTGTCTCTGTCCCGTCCCGTGATGGATCACGTCGTCAGTCTGGGTGCGCAAAATTAATATCTTAGTTGATTTATGGAGAATTTGCTAACAGGCGAGGTAGTGGACAAACGCCCGGTTATGCACGGGCGGGATGTAGGAAAACGAACTGAAGCACTTGTCGATGGTGGGCACTGGTCGCGTATGCGAACCCGGTAAGATAAGCTGACTTGGAGCCGGTGGTGGATGAGCTAGCTGGCAGCGTGGGATGTGGTTATTTGCTATGTATTAAACTCACCTTTCATAATTGATGCCGGTGGAACACAATAACGGGCGTCAATGAACTGGGGCTGAGATGAAACGTTCAACAGCTCGCTCAATCTTGCTCGGTAGAGAGTAACGTTGTAAAGGGTAAGTTTGTGTGGGTAGTGGTCATGACTGTGTTCGTTTAATCTAACTTTTGTGTATTTAACTTGTAATGGAAAGCAACAACGCTCTTTATTGTGCGTTTTATTGTATGTATTAAATATTTAATGCGTTTTGTTCCTTCAAAAATTCATTATTATTGCAGTATTATTGCAGATCCGGTTCGAAGGACCAACAGTAGTACACATAACATAAATTACCTTTTCCGCTATGTTTGCCGTTAATTTTAGTCCTCAATTTACACATTTATGACATTGTGCTAGATGACATTATAAATCCACTAGAATGTAGAGGATTGTCAGAAGAGTTTAGCTTAGAAATCTGATACATTAATAGTAATATTTTACTCCCATTCACTAAATTAATGATTATGGTGTAAAAGTTTGGAAAACAGGTCTTCAAAAACAAAATATATCCATATGACTTTATTAATTTATTGATGTACAATTATTGACTGATGAGATTGAATTGAAATTGACTTTAGCATAGATCCAATATTGAAGTTATTCATGCATTTCTTTTATGTTAACAGCTACTTCATTGCTTCGCACAATAACTACAGCGTTAACGCCGAAGATACTTACGATAATGCTTATTTATATGTCACTATTTATCTTCAAAAGTTTAGAGCTAAATTGTTTCAAAATTACAGAAAATACCCATTGAAAGAACAAAGCAACATCAGTTTATAAAGTACCCGTAACTTCCACATCTCTTCTCCATTTTAAACAATCTTGGGAAGTCTCACCTTGTGATTCTATGCAGAATGATATGTACCCACATAAACAATATCGTCCTTCAATGCGTAATAACTGGTTCGTCCAGCAATACACAGAGGAATATACATAGATTACACGCTCAAGAAAACCTTCCACCATGTGGTTAAGGCTTTATTCTTAACCTTTTCAAGATCATTACAGCCCCTCCCAAACGATGGTAACTCTGCTAAAGCACGTCCAACCAACCAAGCACCTTACCGTATGCATCAAGAAAGCAATCGACAATTGAATGTTCTTAATCCACCGAAGCAAAGATGCATCCGGCTTGCAAATTCCATTCGTTGCATTGTTTCTGCGCCTCAGCCAGCCGAAGCGCAATGACACGTCTGCCTCCTAGAATTTGCCTTCTGCCTTGGTTAAACTAGACAGAATAATTAAACAATGAAATTAGAACGGAAAAACCCCGGACCCAGGCAAACTAATGATGATGCATGATGGGCGATACTTTAACAACCAAACTCTTAAGGTTTTGGTGCAACGGAGCAGAGGAGCAGCTAAGGGGGCATTCGTCATCGTACAATACGAAAGCTGCAGCACACAGCAAGGTGCAAAAGCGACACACGAACGTAACACGTTTCCCAGGCCCTGTGTTCGAGGTTTGCGCCAAGAAAAGGCATCGAAGCGTGCAGTTCCCCATCCCATTTCGTTCTTCCGGCCACATCCTGCGTGTCTCTGTGTGTGTGTGTTGGAGACTGGGAAGTTTGTGAGGACATCTTACCATCCCAGTCACTTTCCAGTGTCTTGTTCCTGCAAAGACATGTCTCTGTCTGCGAACCTTCGGTGCAAGGGGTAGAAGACATAACCGGCGCGCCCCCCTGCTAGCCCTTTTCTAAAACAAGTGAAGAAGTACAGTACAGCGCCCAGACGCTGCCATGCAATGAAGACGTTTTCGCAACGTGAAATGGATACGTCTGTAATCTGCCTTCTTAAGCCTTAAGGCGGCAACAGCAGCAGGTTTGGAAGCAACAGAGCGCACAAATAATCTTTCTCTGTTTGTTGCCTGCCTTCTTGCAAGCAGAATGGAAGCGGAATGGAATTGCCAAGAACTACATCGAATGTTTTGTTCAGGAAACACAATGTGTGCTGCTGCTGCTGCTGCAGGAGTTTTGTGGAGACACGAAAGGAGTTTGAGCGTTTTAAGGCAGCTTTTCTATTCTATTACCTCGGTGGCGTATGCAAATATGATGGCTTTTGCACTCTCGCTCCCAGTGCACTTCAGCCACCGGCTTCGGCCAGTACTCGAGGGAATTTAAGGATCTCCACTATAAATTCCAACCATTCCGATAGTGCAGAGAGGCAGCAGAGGGTAAGGGAGGGAAGGAGGGAACGGGAACCGGTGGTGGTGGTACATGAGCAAGGTGCTGTGTAGTGTTTGATTTCTAGCAAAGCAGTTAAATCTGACAAGCTGACAATGTACTGCCGCGCCCCACCTTAGGCCTCAGTGTGGTGGCTTTCGGCGGTAGAATTATGTACCATTAACCGGAAGCTAATCATTTTAAGCAAGTAGTAAGTGTGTGCGCGTGTGTGTGTGTTGGTCTGTGTAAGTGTACAACACAATCTTCAAAGGGCTGTGTCCAGCTACTTCCGTTGCGTTCTATTGCCACGAGGGGTTTACGCGCATGCTGCTGATTACAGTATACATCGCCATCGTGAATATACATAAACTTCCAAACACATCCAAGGATGTGTACCGCTTCGAGGCCGGGGACAAGGTACGTAATTAACGTGAGCAGTGGCTGTCGCTCGCCCGCTAAATACATAACCACCATCGGGCCATCGTCCATCGATCAAGCGCAAAGCAGGACACAAGCAACGAAACTAAGCGACGAGGAAATCTTGGAAATTGTATGCATAAATTCCACTAACCGGAAGGCCGCCCACCCTTGTTGTGCGAAAATTTGCCCAGCATTTTGACTAATGAACGTCCGGCCGGCTTGGGGCCACAACATACACACACACACCGTCAAACGTCTTGCTCCTGGGGCGACTTTAATTGAACGTGTCAGTTGACACGGGTGGGGGCTGACAAAGCAACTGCACCGACGACGACGACGACGACGACGACTGCACTGACTTCCAGCGCAATGTTGGCATATCTCATTAGTCGCATAGCGGGTTTTTGGTAAAACTTTCCACCTTCCTTTTGGGGGGACGACCGCACGGCACTATAAATAGAAATAGTTTGCAAAAGAAATGGTAGCTCTTCAGCGAGCGGGGAAGGAAAAGCTATTCTGTCCGGGGCAAAGTTTTCACCCCCGCCGCTGTGTTTGGCTCTATTGGTGGCACGAGGAAGTGAGTCGTGTTGAAGATTTGGAAGCATAATAAATTAAATTATATCGGAGAGAATCTAGTACCACGGGCAGAATGCGTGCTTGCTATTGCAAACATTTTGCGAGTGATTCGGGTGTGGGCAATTGGTTAAGCGTGGTTCCCGTTTTGCGTGGTGGAAGTTGTGCGTTCGCCACGCGATGGGATGTTTAATTTGAAATGTTCGCATTTCTTCCAGCCTAATCGGTTGATTGGGTGCTGGAAGGGTGGTAGATGAGTGTGATGGTAAGCAAAATTGTACACATTGTTTCTATAATACAGTAGTGAATAGCAATGATGGGTTTGATATAAGTAGAGTATGAATGATTTGCACCAATATTCACTCGCCTCACTATTCCTATTCATGTTTAATGCCTTATATCTCCTTAAATCGTTATTTTTCAAACTTCAGTAGTAATTGCTAAAGACCTAGGTCGTTTGTCCCTCTGTAACTAGTTAGTATATTCATTATCAGTTTTTCGGGTTTTATGGGTTAATTTGGTATAGGATTTGAGCTCGCGAGAGCATAGTATCAGGACGACACACAATCCAATGACTATTACTAAATACCACAACATTTTCAAAAAGAGCCTAGAAATGGTTGCACAAAGCTGATAGACAACAATTTATCCAACAAAAAGGTTTTTTTTGTCAAAATATTCAATACTGTTGTTAAAGACTGAAAGATTAGCTCAGGTCTATTATGGGAGACCGTTGCAGTGAGATTTTGCATTTGGAAATGGGTATTTTGTGTACTTGCCCTGTCCAAGTTTGGATAAAATTCTATTGAAGTCTTTAAAAGAGAAGACGATTCAATTGTTGAGTCAATTTAGAGGAAGAAATGAATGATGAATGACTCTAAAAAAACAAAAAACAAAAAGGTTTTCTAAAGCATTTTCCAAACCAAAAGGATCCATACATGTTTAACGTCAATTATCAACACCTTCCAGTAGAAATAAATAGGACGCAACATTATTGCTAAAGCGATTGTGTGATGATAGTTGGTTTACTATATATGAACACGCTAACAATCCTGTAAATGAAGACACTTGCCCTCTCCCATGTAACAGACATAGTACCAGCGGAACAAGCCATATGCATCTCGCAGTTATGTGCCCGAGATCCACTAGTTAGTTCTTGACGATGTAGTAAACCTCGTTTTTTATCGATAGAACTATTTCCATCGTTTTAGAGCAGTGGTTTTCAACCTTTTTGCAGCATGTAGGATTTCATTCCCCACTTACAAGATCATGAGCATGAGGAGATCGTGATAACCTAAGGCATTACACGAAGATTTGGTCAAAAATTTCTCCCTCAAAAAGTCCAAATTTCTCCCTTGGGGGGAATTCCCTACCGGTTGAAATCCGCTGTTTTAGAGGTATGTATGACTTGGCTGATTAGCTACAAACAGATCAACTAGAAGACCTAACTACAACGCTGTTTTGCTAGAAGAGAACCAGCAAAATCCATGGCTATTATCAAATCTTACTACACGAAAAAAAAATGACAGGAATATCGTAAAACGCCATTTTGTTCATCCTGATTCCATTGGAAAGCTGAGTGGAATCAGGGGAGATAGTGCTTCAACATTCAAATCCACCATTCAATCTCTACTCCTCAATGGCTTTAATGAACATCACTTGAGCTCATTATCTCCACTGTCCTTTTGCTCAACCCAACCATCCATTTCAAGCCCCAGTCGCTGACTAAAAGAATAAACGCCTTTAAATCGCGTCGCCCTGCCCAAAAATGAGCCCTCGGAGGGCTTTCCCCGGTGTCACGTCCCACATCCACACAGCTTTCCGGTTAAGCAAACCGAGAAATGTCATACCACCTTGTTGCATGCGTTTTCATAATTGATCCACCGGCGGACCAACGTCAGCCATCATCATCATCAGTCCGGCAGGATCACCGATGCGATAATGAAGTCACTTACCCGGGCTGCATTAAACCGTGGCGGGGGGGGGGGGGGTTCAAACATTTCCCAAGCATCACGGATGCGCTTCCGGTGTGCGACCGAAAATTGGCCTTCAGCGTCCGAAAACTGTTGGACGTGAAGGTCGAAGAGATCGAAGAAGCGAAAAAACACACTGCACTGCCCCCTCCACAGATGCAATTCGTCGTGTTGGGATCGTCGGTACACCCGTTTTCCGGGGGACGACCGAAACCGCGGTCCACGGACAGGTCTCCCACGGACACAAAAACGCGCGCGGACACACGCACTCTCACGATAAGCTCTTCAGTCAATTTGCTTTCAAAATAATAGCGCGCGAGTGTGTGTCCTCTGCCGGTGCTTGTGCCCGGCTCTTAGGCGACCTGGGAAGGCGACTGTCAGCCTAGTACTCGTGCGTGTCTACTACGTCCTTCCAAGCTAGAGCCTCTCTGCCAAGGGCACACTTTATCAAAAAAGAAGCTCAACTTCAACTCGGAACTCGGAAGCTCTCTGTCGGTACCAAAAACCCGGGCAAGGGTTTGAGTTTTGATGCAATCGCTCCCGATCTCGTATTGACGGTTGCCGGCGGCTATAGCTGCGATGGACAGACATACAGCACACACACACAGCAATGCAGACGCTTGATGGTCTTTATCGAGCGCCATCGATGACGACGCACGGAACGGACTCTCTGGCTTGGTTCTAGTCTGGCCGGGCGGCAGTGACGCTTGGATTGCCATTGTTAAACACCTGCAGTGCAGTTGGCGCAAAATTGACACAAAAGCTAAAGCAAGTGCAGTGCAGTGGGACGTGGGAATTGCGTGGCAAGCGAGTAGGAACCTTCCGGGTTTTCCGCGGTCCGTCCCCAAAATAATCGCCCCAAAAGGGGGTCTCGCCTTTAAGCCCGGGTGCCCCCCATCGCCAAAACCAGGGATCATGAATAGTGTGAGCCCCGGGTACGTCGGGTCGGCCACCGGCAATCGATCCATCCCAGCGCGATGCGCGCGAACGGTCGACCACGGTTGCACCTGTGACTGTGATTGGTGTGTGTGTGTGTGTGTGTGTGTGTGCCCCGGTCGGACGGTGCAGTTTTGGCCGGAGCGAAACAATTGCCTGCCATCCTGGTGCCATGTTCCGCGTGCACTTTTGTGACGTAGATGCACTCTGCGATCAAAGGAGGCTGTGTGCGCGTGTGTCTGGGAGACGAGCGAGCTGGGGGGGCGTACTATGTTTTTGGTGTTTTCTTTTTTTTTTTTTGTAGGTCCTCACGTCTCCCTCTTGTTGTTGTTGTTGTTGTTTTGGGGGACAACCCCCTTGACCCGTTCCCCAGATCGCGCGAAACCGCTTCGCAGACGGGCGACTTTTATTCAACCTTTTCGCTCGGACTGGCATTAGTTGTCGCGCCCGCGCGCGTGTGGTGGCGACAAACTCCCCCCCCCCCCCCCTCCCTTTTTCGGCGGACATTTGTGGTTTTCGGTGCCATCGGGGCATGTTTGGCCCAGTGTGGCTCGTGAATAGATTTAGACATGTTTCCGCACCGTTTAGTTGTGCCAGGGCCAAGCTCCAAACCGAAAAAGGACACAGCCCCCGGTGGAACTGGGCACGTGGTGTCAAACGGTTTTTCGATTCCGGCACGTAGCAAGGGGCCCCTTTTGTTTCGCGGGGCCTACCCATCCTACCGGTTGAAGGACATGGCAGCGCAGTGCCTGCCTTCCCAGCCCCATAAAGCATGTCATCGGGTGAGAAACCGCGCGCGCGAACGCCACCGGGTGTGCGCTACGTTCCAACCGAAGCGCAACGGGCCGCCGACGCGCGTGTTTTCTCGCGCGCGTGGTTTGGCGCGATAGTTTGGGATGGTTTTTTTTCCCGCAACGACTTTCACCTTTTGCACGAAGGTCTTCTGGTGTTCACGCACACTCGCTCGGGTGGGTGGGCGGTTTTTTGCACTTGTGGGGGCCGTTATTTATGTTTTGGTTTTATTTTATCTATAAGCTAAATGTATTTTCCGGCACATTTTGCGACGGGCGAGATGCGCAGAGACGCAGCAGCAAAACGATGAAATAAATTAAATTAAAAGAGCAAATCCTAACGTTCGATCAATTTGAACCGAGAGCGCTTTAGGGCAGGTTTTTTTATTATTTATTTCTTAAGCTTTAGGGCAAAACCTCAATAAAAGCCTTTCTATGACTGTGTTTTAGTGAGTGTGTGTGTGTGTGCCCACGCGTTTTTTTCCTTCCATTTCCATTCGTTCACGTTTTGCGTTTGACAGTTCTAGAGAATTTTTACATCCGGCACTGTACGCCTGTGAAGAGGGAGGGCTGCCAGTGTGAGTGTGTGTGTGTGTATGAGGGTGAGGAATTGTGAATATCTACGATGCCTGAAAGAGAGTGATGGTTTTAGGGCGGAGGACAGACCAAGCAGCACTAAGTATTGGAACCCCTCGAGAAATCAGCCTTACTTTGACGACTGAAATTGAACGATCCGAGGGTAAAAAGGAAGGGAAGGCAACGTAATGGTGTAGTGGCGGCGGTACGCAAGAAAATCGGTCACCCATCGGTAAATACATTGCCGCCGCGCTCCTGCAACTTCAACGTAAAATGACAAATCGAGATGGTAAATACCTTCCTCTTCATCTTATTTTGTGTGTTTTGTTTGTTGCTAAAACTTGCGCCCTGCCTCTCCCATGCTACATTTCCCAAACCGTCTTGGCGGTGTACGGCACCCGCTTTCGGTCCCAAAAACGTTATATGTTTTACGGAGCGCTATTTTATTGGTGTGTGAGTGTCTGCTTTTTTTTGGTTTAAATTCTACTCTTGCTTGCTTTCCCTCACTTGCTCGGCTTATTTACTTTCCAAATGTGGGTCCACCAACACACACACAGAGGCGTGCGCGCGCCCGAACTCACCATCGCACCGTTTGAGTGACACTCAACCACGGCACTCACCTTAAATTGTACGCACATTTTGATATAAGCAGCTGGATCTTGGACGAGGGGTTGGTTTTTTTTGCTTTGGTTTGGTTCGTTAATGCCACTGTGGAAAGAGGCCAGCGAACGAGGGAAGGGGGAATAATGCCCGATGAAAGGTTGAGTGAGTGGCGAGCGGTTCTGTGAATGTTGGTGAGTGGGTTTTAGGGCAGGGTGTGGGATGGGGAAGAGCGAAAGAAGCTGCTTGCTTCTAATTTCTTATTTTTGTTCCTTCATTTAAGTAGAAGTGTTTTTTTTTCTTATTCATGTATAACATATTACATAAAAGGGGAAAAAAGTGAGAATGAGTGTCGCTTTCATACAATTTCTATAAATTGTCTCACAAAATGAAAAATTCAAACTATTTCATAAATCAACTAAAATACCTCCTAAACAGATGTTTGATTCAAAATTTCCTCTCCCGCTTATGTAGGTTTCCGATTGCAAACGAACCCGCCGCAAGCCGCTCAGTGGGTGCTCACCTATTTGTGTCAGTGGTGAATAAGGAGCTGAGTGTCGCTGCGAGTGTCGAGAAATTCACCAAAGCTCCTTTCAACGCGGCCGCGCTCGGTGTTGCTTTGATTGTATTTTTCTCGCTTGCCTTCGCTGTGCCTCAAACGGAGATTTTCTTCTCTCTCGCTCGCTCTCTTTTTGCACACTAGTTGTCTTATCTCTTTCTCACTTTTAAAAGAGTTCCTCGCATCGCACATCGAAGGAATAATTGAAAGAGGAGTGAAAAAACAGCAACCGCTCACCAGATATGTTATTATGTACCACCGTTTCTTCTACCGTGCATACACAATCACACGCACCGACGAACACACGGGGGGAAGTGTGTGTGTAATGATGAAGATTTTTTTTTGTTCGCCTGCATAACGGGGATCGCGTAAACAAGGGGGCTCCGATGTTTTTTTTTTTGCGCGCGATTCCCATTGCTATTTTTTGCATTTTTGTTTGCTGAGCGGCTTTGGTTGGTGAGGCTGAATTTTTGATTTCAGCAGCTGATGACAGGATGGCTCGCATTGGCATTGAATGGTGAGACGAGTGGGTACGTGGAGCGAAAACATTTCACGTTAATAGGGCGCCAAAAGTCCCGAGTGTCCCGGTGTCCCGTATAAAACCGTTTCAACCAATATTATTGAACACAGAGCGAGGAACGGGGCCACGTAGGATGGTGGTGGCGAAACTGACGGTTACGGGTGACTTGTTATGTAAAGCGTACCGTACCGTGTGTTTGATTTGTAGCGCGTCAGTGTGTGTGTGTGAGTGTGTGCAACAAAATAAGGAACACAGCAACAACAGCAACAACACGAAAAAAGGAAGATGAAAGCCAAACAACAGACACGGAGCAGCTGTGGCCCGCGTGGCGTTTTCCAGGCCTAACGACGAATTGGGATTGCGAGTGTGGTTGTAGCGCTGATGATGATGATGTTGTCGAGTGGTGGTGGTGGTGGTGGTGGTGGTGGTGAATACGGAATGAGAGTAAACTGACGTACATGAGCCTCTCAATACTATGTTGATTAATTTATCGAATTCCAGCAACTGTGCCGCCCGCTACGTCCATTGCTAATGAGCGAACGAATCAAATTACATTACAAAGTGCAGTAGGGTGGAGTAGCAGGGCAAGGAGTAGCTGAGTAGCGGCGTGTGGGTATTATCTATCGGTACACTCGATTAAACAAATAGCAAACTGTTTACAATACAATGTAGCATGTGGCCTACCCCCGGGGGAGGGTAGCAGCAGCAAGATAACAGCGCTAACGAGTACATAGACTTAAAATAAATGATCCAAATGACAAGCTTATCGATACTGCGCGCACTGGGTGCCGACAAAGCAGAGGGAAAAAAATAAAATAAACACACACAAACACACAAACAACCGAGTCATAAATATGCTTGAAACAGTTCGGCCCCAAAATGCGGAGCGAACCAACACGCAGCGAGTGAAAAAAGAAAATCGTACCCAACATTTAAAGCCGTACCGACCCGGTGGCCCATGTGCCCACCGTCACTCAGCTCAGCTCGCCCGTCCGCACGCTCAGCTCCTCGTTTCTCTCGCTGCCGTGTGGAAGCAAAAGCGAATTTACAAAAAAAAAATGCTATTCCAACTGTTTCTAATTTATTATAATGTTGAACCCCTCTTTCTCTCTCTCTCTTACTCACTCCCTCTCACACATACGGATGCACATTTGCTATGTAGAGGCAACCGACGGGCACTCGCGGGAGCCTTTTGCGTTTGCCACTGGTGGTTGTAGCTACATATTTACACTGAAAACTGCTGAGTGAGATGCTTCCATTTATGTACCCCGAAATGCGAGCACAAATGCGAGTGCCACGCGTGGCTGTACATAAAGCTGTGCACGGTGAGTGCGTATGTCATAGGAGTTCGTTTTTAAGGGAATGCAAAGGGAAGACGGAAGGGCGATGGAAAGGGCCAGCAAGGGGTAAGCATCCCCAAGAGAGCACTTATATTTGCCCGTACCATTATATACTCGGGTGCTGGAGTGCAGCAACACAGCGGCGCATGCTAGAGAGTGTGTGTCGGAGAGAGAGAGCAAGGAAGCTCTCTTTTTCTTTCACTCTCACACGTGGAGCGCGGCTCGAACTCGCACTGCTGATGGAATAATAAATATGAACGTTTTAGAAAACGTGAGCACTGGCGAGTGAGTGCAAGCAGAGCCGGTATGTGAAGGAAGGAAGGGAAGGTGATGACGCGTGCAGTGCACTGACGATAGCTGTATATGTGTGTATTTGTTGGAGTTACGTTCCCGGTGCGCTGTACATAGTTTGCTAAAAACGTATCAGTTTTCCTGATGGCTTCGATCGAGTCGGTCGCACACGGAGCTCTCCAACTGTCTTTGAAGCAGAAGCAAAGGAACAATTAGAGCAAAAGGGAGCACAGTTTTGTTGTTGCAAGTAATACATAACCAGTGCAAGAGACCTCTCTAAGTGAACAAATTTCAGTGACCACATATAAAAAGAGTACTTTTAGTAGAAAACTATCACATCGTAAGCAGGAAAGGTCAGTTCAATGTGATCACTGCCAGTGCGTAAATACACCCCGACACAGTAGCAAGCAGTGGGCCCTCTTGTTGCGTCGTTCCAATTCGTGCGCCGTCCGTTCGCGGCTTGTCCGCTGGGTAACCGAAACTCACCGAACATAGAGCGCACAGCGCGGTAAATAGTGGTGAGTACCGGCCGAGCTGCCAGCGTGAGCGCCGTGTGTGCTATATACTTGCGCGCGGCACGGTACACCCATACATCGATGGGCCCAAATTCGACGGCTTGGCAGCGAGCAAACGAATAAGAACCGGTCAGAGTTACGGGAACTGCCGTGCTGTTCGGATGTGCGTTGTTCGGTGAGCTAAGTGAGAGCTTCTACCCGCAGCTCAACAGTGTATAGGCAAATTCGCGCAAACTTAACTGTGTGTGTGTGTGTGCGTGTGCCAGAGAGAGAAAGAGTGTGTGCTTCCTAACACAATACCGGTATAACAGCTAGCGCCCTCTACAGTTTGTGCGGCAAACAGCGACAGAGCAAAACAACAAGAAGCAACAACTCCACACGATCAGAAGTGAGCTTGTGTTGGTGCGTGTTTTTTTTCCTACACAACCCTACATTGAGCCGGTTGTTCGTGTACGATCTTACACACTGGTGCGCTAAGCTGGTGTAAGTGAGCGGCAGTGTGTGACAAATGCGCGCGCGCAATCGGCGTGTGTTGTAGGCAAAACGTAAGGTTGTGTGTGCAGAAAAAAAAGAGCGATTAAATAGTGAACGTGAATTTACAAAGAAAAGCAATATAAAAAGCAAGTGTCTTGTAAGCCTGTTTCGCACACAGAAAGGAATAAGTGAAATCGCGCTGGTGAGGTGAATATTTCAATTTTAAAGTGCTCTCACTACACAACACACACACACACATAGCTACCTTGCCCTGTGCGCCTGTGGGCTAAAGGTTAGGTGTGTGTATATGTGCGCGCACAGTTCAACCAAAGTCGGCGCTGCACCACACTATACACACATAGCAACGGTGGTTTTTGCGTCCCCGAGAGTCTGTGTGTGCGTGCGTGTGCGTGGCCTTCGCAAACCTCAGTACGTTGTGCGTGTGTGAGTAGTGTGTTTGCGCGCATGTAGTTAAGTGCAAAAAAGGTGATAAATTGCATTCGAGAAAGAAGAAATGTGTGCCTGCATTTTGAGCTTGTGCAGCAGCAGCAGCGAAGGAAACGTGCTGTGGGAAAGTGAAGTGTAAATACACTCACTCGCACACACACACACAGATGTATGTGTGAGCAAAGAAAAGAAGCAAAAGTGGAAGTGGAAAAAAAGAATAACAAAAAAGCTGTATTGTTCCCGCTGAGGCTGGGAAAAGAAAAGGCATATTAAGTGTACCGCGCACACGAAGCAAGCCCTGTGGAGTGAGCTGTTTAAAAGCAGCATTGGAAATGTGCTAAAAAAAGTGTGTGTCTGTTTGAGTGTGGGGTGAAAAAAGGAAGAAGAAAGCTGTTAACAGCTAATGCGAAAAAAAAAAGAAAACAAAAATTGTGAGAAGAAGTGATTGTTTTCTGTCTTCCGCTTCTTCTTGCACTGCAATTTTCTTCTGGGCTCCTCAAACGAGGGCAAACAGTGCCCAGCGTGTAAGTAAGTGTGTGTGTGTATGGAAAATCGAGTGAAATCTCACCACCGTTGACGTCGTCGTCATCGCTGTCGTGTTTTGGATTAAAAGTTCAAGAAGCGAGTGAGAGTGTGAGTAGTGTGAAAACGGAGGGAGAAAAACAACCCCCTCCATTCAACATGCTGCCGGCGACCATCGACGTTCGTTGTCAATTTCGAAAGGATTAAAAAGCAATATCATACTCCCATCCCCCCCCCCCCCCCCATACACACCATATCACACAATTTCCCGTTAACCTAACTACACACACACACATAACTCACCCCACTGTCACCAATGGTACTCCTGCCGCACAACGACGTCCTGTCGGGCGCCAGCACGGAAATGGCCAGCGAGGGAACGCCGGCGAAGGTGTCCTCCGTGCCGCCACCACCACCCGCGGTGGCCGATACCACCAACACCACCGATACGACGGCACCGCCGCCACCCTCACTGACAATCAGCATCTCCACGGCGACGGCAGCAAACGCCGATGACGTCACAGCGAAGGCAATGTTTGGCAGCGCGGGGCCACTGTCGCCGTACCGGCCGAGCCGGGTCAAGCTCGGCTCGGTCCACCCGTGCATCACCTGCCACCTGTGCAAGGGCTATCTGATCGATGCGACCACGATCGTCGAGTGTTTGCATTCCTGTAAGTATGCTGTGCAGTTCTTCCCCGGTTTGTCCTGCACAAACTCTTTCCAATTAGATGCGCTTGAGCGGGATTTGATTTCCGCGCGCGCTACCGTAATAAACAACCTATCGAGCTACACACGCACACACACACACACACGCAGCTACACAAGAGCAAAATCAGTTCAAACGCCCCACACCATCACCCCACAGCACCAAGGTACACAACCAACAGTCGAGCAGACACAAAGTAAGCGAGCGTTGTGAGCGCGGTCTCTGTGTGTGTGTGTTCCAACCGGCAACTGTCAGCGGAATCGAGTTGACAGCTCGAGCTCGCGTTTGTTTACAATACAGCAGCGGCAGCGGGAAGCGAACTCACGTCATGTCACACAAACCGCTAACACACGCACTGAATAGAAACGTGGAAGGTGTGTGGAGGGAGAGAGAGAGAGCACGAGAAACGCATTTTGGGCTTAGAAGTTCCGCTCTGCCCATCACCATCGCACCCATACCCACACAGAGTGCAACAAAGAGACATAAAACACATGCACACATACACACACACACTGTATCAAAACAATGAGTAAAAGTAATAGAAACCATTTCCTGGAATGGGTCGACGGGCTTTGCACGGGTAACCGCACAACTAAAACACTATCAACTACCAACCAACCAACAACATCCGAGTGGATGTAGAGAGCGAGAAAGAGAGGGACAGGGGAACAGTCCCGGAATAGACGAAAATCATGACGGCTCTCCCTACTCCCTTTTTCGACCTTCATCCACCACCATCTGTCATTTTACGGGATGACACATTTTTCGGCATGACAGCTGGGCTAGGTGAATGATGATGACGACGATGATGATAGGTTTTATGAAGATGGAGCTCTCTCTCTCTCTCTCCCTCACTCTTCACAGCGTAATTGGTAGGCTTCTAATTAGGATGACGTAGAAAACCATCATAAAGGTGGAGCAGCAGAAGGGGGCATGAAACGACATCATTTCACTGCCGAATGAATTAATGGAAGGAATGTGTTGCACCGCAGTCTCTGTACGTGTGTGTGTGTGTGTGTGTGTGTGTGTGTGTGTGTGTGTGTGTGTGTGTGTGTGTTTTGGAGCAAAATAAACTCGGTGCGTTATTAATGTTTACAGTGTTGTGTGGAGCTGCTGCAGTGTGTGTTCTTCTCCATACTTGGTCCCTTCGATTACTCGTCCCCTGTATCTCTCTCAGTACACTAACGCTAATCAACTCTGTCTGTGTTTTTTTTCTTCTTCTCCTTCCTTCTCCTTGGGGAATGCTACTCCTCGCCTCGCCCTACGTTTGACAACGCTGCTGCCGCAGTTTGCCACAGCTGCATTATGAAACACTTGCGCACGGAACAGTACTGCCCCCAGTGCGAAATGATGATCAACAAGGCGAAACCCAACATCAAGTGAGTATAAACATATGGCTTCATTGCTTCCTTTTGTTTTAGTTATTCAGCTTTCCACAATAATTTTCTTCCGAATTTACGCAAAAACACCACCCGGCGGTGTGAGCTGCTTTTAATTATTTAGGATGAAAGCATAATAATACCACACAACCACCCCTCCCACACGCTCTCTCCCGTGCACAAGCAGCTGTGCGTGCGTGCATGCGTGCCGAGCATGTACACGGACGCCTTTCGATGAATTAAATTCGAACATTTCCGTTTTTGGCAACGATTGGCAATAATAACAAAAATAATGATGATGGCGATGTTGATGATGATGATGATGGTGGTGATGATAATGATAGCGCGTTGTGAAGCGAAGCTGATTAAACCAGTCGGCGAAACGCCGGCGAACTGACCCAATCAATTCTTGTTGCACACGAGTGTGTGATTTAATTTAATTTAAATTTATATTAGCTTATTTGAAAGTTTTATGGGGAAGCGAATGCATTTGGGGTGGAATTTGATGTGCTTCTTAATGAAAGCAATTTATGCTTTTTTTTTCAATTTCATACACGCTTTTATTGCATTGTTTATCATCTTCTGTTTTTCAATTGTTCAAACTTTCGATGTCGTTTCATTATTATTGGTCGTCGTTCTTGTTATAATGTGGTTCGTATTGTGTTGGTGTTGTGTCTTTACATGTGTTAGATTATCGTTTCTTTTGCTTATACATTTCCTTATATACTTTATATCAATTACGATTAAAAAACTTAAAAAAAATTGCATTATTTCTCACAGGGAGTCATATTTGAAATTCCTTAACTTACAATGGCTAAAATATGTTGTGTTATGTTTATTGGTACGCCACATTTCTCACTCACCTTGACATGATACACCCCTGAAAGCATCCTACACACTGCACCAAACTGCATACCTTAAAACAAAAGTGTAATGATGGATCTTTCGAGAGGGAGAGCGCCGCGATGGTGGTGGGGGTTTCACACGCGATACGCTTCCGTAACAAACAACACGTAGCGCGATGCTCTCGGAACAAACAAACCTCGGAATGCTGCTGCAGCTCTCTCGTGCTCTCGCTTCAGTTCCCCCTGCGTTACCGGGTGTTTCCATTTTTGGGCAGATTTTACAGCTGTCTCGGTCTTCATCGTTTCCACCGTTTCTTCTCCGCTTGTCGCTTAGAGTGTGCCTTGTCTCCCGGGCTTCCTTTTTTCCTTCCACACGAAAACACTCGAAAAATTGCTGACAGGATCCTTAGGGACAGTTCCAGTGCTCCGTGCTCCGCTTCCTCTGCAGCATTGCGTGTTTTTCCCGATTTTCTTCGGCATTTTCTTCGGCCCCGGGAAGTCGTCGTCGTTCCGCGGGGGCTGCGACTTCAAAGGGAAAAGAAACACCCGCCCGCGCGACACCTTCTGCACCTTCTGCGGGACCAAACAACGCGCCCGCCCGTTGTGTGTGTGTTGCTTTTCGCGCCTCTTTCTCGGTTGTGCCGCAAACGGCGCGTGTGTGTGTGTGTTTGTGGGACATTTTTCCGTCTGCTTGCGCCCTCCGTGTGTTGTGTGACTTCAGCGTTCGTGTGTACCGCCCGGTTTTATGACTTTACGGCGGCGGGAGTGTTTTTCTGCTGGCGGCACACCAATTTGGAGAAGGGAATTGGAGGGGTGGGCTTTACGATCCGTGGCAAAGGCTGCATTTTATGGCAAGCCAAGAAAAGGAGACTCTTACGGGTTGGCTACATGGGTGCACACACACACACGCGTGGTGGTGTTGTTCTATTTTTTCGGTACAGTGCGCGGTCTCGCGCGTAGGATTGGGCCTCGCCGGAATGTATGAAGACGTTTGTTAGTTAGGTTGTTTCGGTACTTCTTCTCACCTCGCTTTCACTGCCCTTCAAGGGGGGAAGTGTGAAACGTTTTTAAGAAAAGAAACACATACATCAACATAGGTTTGGCGTGGAGTGGAGGTGAAACATTACGTCCACCTGGACGGGTTGTGCAATCGCAAATGTTGTAATAATATGGGTTCTTGCTAATAAATTCATAAATCTGGCAATTGTGTTCTTCAAAGGGAAACAGGGGGACAACAAACCGTTTGAGCAAAACAGGAATTTTGGGTGAAATTTCACACAAACACACATACACACACTCACTCCCCCTTTGCGCTGGTCGTGTTTGCTGAAATGGGAATTGAATTAAACAATAATACAATTTCACGATACGATTTAAATTTAAAACCCACACAATTGTGAGCCATAATTGAGCCGACCAGGGCAACAATTTGCCCTCCACCTCCTCGGATTACCTTTTCAGGACTGTTTTTGTATTCATTATACAATGCACTGTGGGAATGTCTCAGGTTGTTTTTTTGTGGATTTATTTGAAACTAATAATTTTAGTCTCATTTTTGTAAATTTATTTTAATATGTAATTACTCTCTAGTTGATGGTTATTTTATGTTATTGTGCTAAGAAATATCAAGTCTTTATAAATCATCCCTTAAAGCCCTTTATTTTGTCCACCTTGTAACCCACCGTGCGTCCACCAAAGCGGGGACTTTTTCGCACACCACACACACAATGGCCACCGAAATCGGGCGAGTTGAGTGTGAGAGTTTAAGCACTTAATTAAGAATTAATAATGGAGCAGATGATGTTGAAAACGAGCAACATGGACAAAAATACCGAATCATAATTTCCATACCTCGAGCCAGCCGGGCCGGGCTGATGATGACGAGAGCCACAGCAGCCAAAAGGAACAGGTAGAGTGGAAGGGAGCAGGAGGAAACACACAACATATCGCCAAACATTTCATCGATCCACCCGCCGCTCCGAGGACCGAGGACGGGGCCCAACTGTAGGCTCCCGACCGATGGAAGACCATACCCGGGGCGCTGTCACTGACGCGAACGTCGACGCCAATCTCTCGGTGGCGGTGGCAGCATTCTTGGTGGCGTGGGGCCAGTGCAGCGGGAAATGGAATGCATTGGATGCGCGCGAATGTCACCCCGATGATGAGCCCTTTTGCCCTTGAGGGCGCCGACGGCTTCCCTCCTTCCTATCCCGTCTATTATTGGCGCGCGCGCGCGCTTAATTATGACACCTTTGTCGATATCCGCTTCTGGTGCTGATGCTGCTGCTGCTGCTGATGATGCCGCTGTTGCTGGTAGTAATCGATAAGGCTATTTTGTATGAAGAGTTGGGGGGGAGGAAGGTACTGCAGAATGATAATAACTGTTGCCGAATACTCTCCATTCCATTATTCTCCCAGCAGATCCGCTTTCGTTCACACTTTCATCCTTTATAATGAGATGAGCTAAAGGGCTTTGAAATGTAAAATGCTCTGTATTGGTGAATAAGGTTCTGCGTTATGAAACGTGGAAAGGTCTTCCATGTGGCTGGTCCGTTTTGTAATTTGTACTTGTACGTGTCTGGATGGTTGGGAAAAACTGATACCCGAAAAGCAGAAAAGCACAAAACTTGTTATGCTTAACTGCACCGAGTGTCGTAAATTCCTAAACTTTGCTTCCGAAAAAAAAAAACACAACAACCGCTCTAGCTAAGAGACGGGTTGCCAGAAAGAGATGGTGTCCTCCAGACGACCGCTCTCAAGCTATGCCAAAATATGTGTGAGAGTGTACGAACCGGTTGAAGCATTGCAGCAATTAATAACACCACTGCACAAGACACTTGCAGCACCACTCCAACCAAACTCTCCAATGTTCGCCTCGTTTCCTTCTGCTGCTGGCACTTGAGTTTTTCCAGTTGCGGAACAATTCATTTTCATTTTCGGTATTGCACCAACTTGTGACCAGGTCGTTCCAGGTTTTTCTGGGCGCTCGGTTTTTTTTGGTGGGTGGGATACTATTTGGTCAACGGGAATGGGAATTTGGTTAAGAGAAGAGGGGTGAAGAGAACACACACACTCACACACACAAATCGAGTGTCTGGGATCGGTGTATGTTGATGCTGCAAATAGTGGTGAGGTTTATCTGTTACATTTGTAATAAATTTGCTTGCTTTTAATTACTTTGCCTGAATGGGGGTGATAAACATATATGCATGAAGGTATTCAAATGAAAACATTTCCTTCTAATATTTACTCTCTCCGAGATGAATTGTTTGTCTGATAAGAATTTTCAAATGGTTGTTTCGAATAAAGATGTCTCTCTGAGAGCAATTTCTCTAAACTGTGTTTGATATTTAGTCTCCTAGTAACGGAATTATTCAAGCAAACAGCAAATACTTGATTTTGCGGTCGAAGAAAGGCCACATTTTGGCCACATAGCAGTTATTCAAAGACTCTCTAATCTGCAGATCGGTGTGTGATTTTTACTAGAGATACTTTATTATTATTAAGTTATTTATAAAAATAAGCAATTTTGTTACATAATACTGAAATTCTTCTAAAAAGTATCAAAAAGTATTGTTTAAAGCTATTGCACAACTCCAAACGTTTGTATATATTGCAATTTAACCGAGGTGAGCCAATGTGCTTCCATAGCATCGTGTCAAGCGCTTGGTCTATCACAACTAAGGTCCCGTATCGAAATCCCGCTGGAACCAATAAAACCTCAAATTTAATTTGCCTACAAATATGCGGCAATAAACACAATTGATATCAGTTTGAGTTTGCTGTTTGTGCTTACAAGACGCGGGCTATTAGATTTAATGTCATAGGTATGTGCATGCTCAAAAAGAAGACATAAAAGAAGTATGATGTGTCTGTATTATCAATTATTCCTTTGGGAACACTTTCTAACGATGAAAATAAATTTCGCTCTCATTTTAACAACCATTTGTATGCACAACTCTCAACACAACTTCACCCCAATTGACCAACCGAAATATATATAAGTATGACCACCGAAAAGTTTAACCCTGCTGTACCAAATATTATATCCACATTCCACTCTCTACCACCACACTCCACACACATCCATGCGAGCAAAATCGTACCCTTGGGGATGGTGGCGCATACCTCAGCAGCAGGCTTTCAACCGCCATATTTTTATTAACCTCAGGTTAAAATGCAATTCTGGAACTGTATATTATATCCCTCTCCCTCCCAACCTTTAAACCTTTGGCAGGAAAGGAACTAAGCTTAAAATATCCATACCATTCTAATGGCCTTTTTGCGATGCGGTTTTCCCGTCGTCTATGGCAATGGCGTAATACTTATCTGCCTTCGTTTCCTTCTCGTTCGTTTTACGTTAAAGTTACAAGCAAGAAACCCAAAACAAAAAACTTACTGCCCAAGGAAGGGTGTGTGCGTGGCGTTAAGAGGAGTCAGTGTGTTGCATCCGGTCCGACATTCTGTCAAGGATTAAGGCTTCAGGGTTTTTTTTTCTTGCTTCGCTTCGCAATTCGCCGCAACTGCAAAGGAATTATGAGCGAAAATAATCTACAAAATCACCCTTGTGCGAGAGGCGCGTACTTTCATCATCGTCTCGAGCACACCACACACAGGGGTTTCATTTTTCGTACTTAAACTCTTCTTACCTTACATTTTGGGCAGTAGAGGCAGAACGGAGTAGCAACAACAACCCAAAAAAAAGCAACCCCGGGCCAATAAGACAGGGATCTCCGACCGGCCGGAAGAACTGATAATAGGCATACGGATAGGTTCCGGGTGAAACAGGGGGAAGAACAATTTTTCTTACATTTCAATACTTCATCATTCTTCCGTTTTACGAGCCCAATTCCCCGTGCTTCTTTCGGTCGCCTTTCTAGGCACGGGAAGATATGGTACGTGTGTCATGTTTGTTCGACCAAGAGCTCCGTTTGGGCAGAGCATTTCAATGCCTTTCTCCCTTTCAATGCCTTTTCTGTAGGTTTTTTTTTTATATTGAAATGCAACTTCCAGCTCGTCGTCTGTTTCGCTCGCTTACCTAATATTCCTTCCAGGCGTACATAAGGCGTGTAACGGGGGGCAACTGGGATGATGTATATATGGGAAGAGAGGATATTGCCATATATTCGCCTTTTTTTGCTTGTATTTTCTTGCTGTCGTAACCGCTGCAGCCTGAACCCTGAAGAGAAGTCGGGACAGTTTTCTAGTGGACTTATCTAATCCCTACTCATCCCACAGCTGTGGCAGGGGACACATAACGGGGCCACAGGAGTCGGTCCAGTAGGAGGAATTTTGGGGGGAATCGCACCGAACCGGAGTTCGGTGTCTTTTAGCCAGCAGCTTAAGTCTTACGTCGGTCGGGGTTGACTTGTACAGCGTACAGACACGGCGCTGGACTTCTGGAGAGTTAGCGTTCCCAGGAACGGCGGCATGTGAGTCCACAACCGCGGACCGTGCGGTGGTTCCAACCGAGACTCCTCAAACTTGTTTTTGGTCCTTGGAATCCAAAGAAATAACAAAATCCTGCACCCTTGCCGAAAAGGCAAAAAACCTCCATCCCTAGTTCGTCGTGTGTGGGGTGAAGAGAGGAGTACTCTGCTGGCCTGTGTCTTGTCTCGGTGTGTGGTTCTTGTTTTTCCCCCGTCTGTTTGACCAAAAACATGGTAACAAAAAATCGAGGGTCCATTTTATGTCCTGTTTTTGCGGCGTTTCCTGTTTTTTCTCGCGAACCTTTGGCGTCGTGTCTCCCTAAAACGTGTGTCTGTTGGTGTGTGTGTGTCTCGCTAAACAAAAGGATTCTTTACTATCTCCTGTAGAAGCCAAATGGGCAGCAGTGTGGGGTTGTTCTAAGTTCAATCGGGGGAATGTTTTTTTGGAAGTCGAATGCTTGCTTCCTTCCGCATCATAACATTCAAACGCCACCTAAAGGCAGATAGTGGTGTAGTGGTCAGAAAATTGAAATACACCGCCAAACACTAACCTCCGCAGACCGGTTGTGCTTACTAACGACGGCCATATCACCTACTAGACAAACCTTTACTTCGTCCTATTTTTGTGTGCTCCTGTTCCTCCTGCTTGCTCCCAACGGTGCAGAGCGCACTCGTTGAATATTATGTTGTAAACACATTCAACAGCAATTGTAGAGCCTGGAAAGGGAAGACAGGGACGGAACACGGGTGGTTACAATTGTGCAAGACCCCGCCGGAATCTTTTCTGTGCAACCCCGCCGAAGCAACCTTCCCAGGCAAAACGCAAAAACTGTCAAAAACAGAATTCCTCATCTGGTTAATACCCCATACCGCCATCATCAACTGTGAAGGGAGAGTGGCTAGAAGGGAAGGAAAGGGTAGTTATGCGAGCACACGGGGGTAGGGGGGGGGGGGCGACCAAATCTTCTTCCATCATGAAGTGAAATAAATTGCAAAAATATACCGCCTTTTACTACACATAAACAGGACGGCACCGTAGGATGAACAACGAGGAAGAGAGAAGGTGACGCTGGTGTGTTGCCTTTCCTTTCCTCTTCAATCACGTGTCTAGCCGGCTTAAACATCGGGTTGTTTATGCCCTATTCTGGAAAGGTTGTAACGGTGTATGTGTGTGCGTGTGTGTGTGTGTGTATTCCATCATTATCATTGCTATTATGCTCCCTACACATAATGGTTTTGCTGCCGCTCTGTATTCTTTCTCTCTCTCTCTCTTGGGAAGGGCAAAAAGCGAAGGGACGTCAAAATCGGGCCAGGACCACGGCATTTGACAGGTCCGGGTGTGGGGTGTGGTAAATAAAAATGAACCCTGGATCGGGAAAAATACATAAGAGAAAACTAAAATCGGGCACCACGGGCGCTTTTCCATCAACGGGAACGGAACAAACACACACACACACATAAATTCCTCCTGAACAAATATGTGCTGTTGAGGGTCGGGCTTTAGTTAACGGAATTGGAATAAACCGGGACGCTGTCTGTGTGTGTGTGGTGTTGAAACGTGATTAAATGTGGCATATGTAAAAAAGAAAAGACAAATGCGATCGTTCCTTACCACACCGCTACGTCGTTTGCTTAGAAATAATTATTAACCTTTTGTGTTTCGATTGTGTAGCTACGAAGGGAGTGGGGGAAAAATAGTTTTCCTTAATTTTCATCCCATTTCTAGCTCCTGCCTAGATGTGTGACTTAATTTTGCGCCCAACGATCAAAAGCAGTCGAGATCCCCCTTAGCAGCCGTCTGTATTGTGTTGTATCTGCCGCTTTTTGGTTCTTCTTGGCTCGTTATGCTCGCTGTGGCATGTTGTGCCTGTGCTCACAGTAGCTGACTGTTGTGTCAGATGTTTATGTGTGTGTAGCAACAACAGAACAGAACAGAAGCGCATAAGAAGTCTGTGTTTTTGTCCTTAAATTTGAGAGAAAAAAAAGGGACCGAAACGAAGGAAACGACCAACCCCGAACAAAAGAAGACGCGATAAAAATCGCGCTTTTAACGAACCTTTAGCCTGGTAGGTCTGGTTGCTGCTTGCATTAGTGTGCTGTGTTGTGTTGGCTGGGTGAGATGTGTCACACACGTGCACACTCACATTTACACACAGACCCCGTACAAGATTTCTGTGCTTCTTCCCTGTACTCGTGAGGTTTCTTCCACTGATTGTCAGCCGACAGCCCTTGACGATCGCTCTTTCCTGCTCTGGTTCGCTTGCTCTGTACGATCAGTAGATCGAATATTGTTTTTACTCTCTCTCCCTCTCTCTTTCTCTCTTTTTTGAAGTTGTTTTTTGTTCCTCTTGAACCGGTGTGTCGAGGGTTGTTGTGTGCACCTCTGCTCCTCTCGCCTCTGTTACTCTACTCCCAGGCGGCGGCGGCAGAGACCTTTTCCTCGTGCCCTTTTCCAGCTGTGCGCGTCGCCACCGCAGCGGAACGAGCGAACCATTTGCGCCTGTGTGTGTGTGTGTGTGTGTGTGTGTGTAGGACGACAAACATTTGTCAATCGATCGGCCTCTGGACCGATCGACCCGCCCGATACGCAGGCGGCCGCTACACTCTCCAAGTACGGAAGGTTGTCCCAGCTTATGGGAGGAGGGTTGTTTTTTTGTTCTTCTTTTGTTTTGTGGCACAGAAAGGAATTAAAAATTAACAAATGCTTTCTTAGCGGGTTTTATGAAGAAAATTAAGGAAAAAGGAATTGTAATAATTAGAAAAAGCATGTTAAAATGTCCCAATCATAGTTAATACTTGAATATAAATATATTTTAAAATAAGTTAATAGATAAATAGGATCAATAATCTAAGTTTTTACAAATATTTCAAAATCCATAATTTATTGACAAAAATTAATTAATTGCTTACTCAAACTGCTAATCGAAGTATTTCCTATAAAGATTTTACAATCATTCCCGAAACGTTATGGTCGTGCTAGTGTCGCCAAATCTGTTTTATCCTTTATGGCTCGTTCCATCGTATTTAAAAAGCAAATATTTTGTAAATAAAAGCAGATTTGTTTGAACTTCCTCCAAATAAATTACGCGCGCGGATTCTTCATACCTCTACCGCAGCGTGGAATTGAAGCCAAATCCTACCCGCCCTATTAATTGGATTACCGAAAGAGTGGAATGAATTATGAGCTGACAAATGTAACGGCACCCAAAAACACCATCGCCCGGACGGATTAAAATAATTAACTGGCCTAAAATGAGCTGTGAACGCTCCGCTTTGCGCCGTATTTATGAACAAACCATAAAAAAACACGTTCCTTTTCACTCACACACACACACACACACACACATACACACATCCAAGTGTGTAAGAACTCGTAAGGCTCTTCGCCTCGGAATGTAAATGAATCCCAAAAAGGGGTCGTTTCGAAAAGAAGCCCTTCTGGCCTGGCAAGAAAGATTAAGACTCCCGTGTGTACCGGAGGACTCTCGATTAGTGAGGTCACCAGAAAGCCAAGGGGTCTCTGCTCTACTAGCCCTTCTCAAACCATAAGGCACACACAGACACACGAGCAGAGACAAACGGGTTTGACAAAAGCAAATTGAATTCATTCAAAAATGCTTGCGTTCCGTGGGGTCCCGTGGGTTTGCACTAACACACCAAAAGCGGTGCATTGGCAAAAAAAAAACACATTGCCAGATCCCTTTAAGACCCCTTGGAAAGAGTTTGTGGCTTTGTGTTGTGCTCCGTGCAGCAGCAGTAGGTAGGAAAGGGATGCCAAAGTTGACAACTCATTCAATCATGCATTAATCATGATCCCTTCATCGAATTCCGCCGAAGAGAGGTAGTAAGTAAGTTCCGTGTTTTTTCCGCCCCAGCTCTTGCGCATGCCGGATGGATTTTGGTGTGTCTGTTGTTGTTTTTTGTATGCACCCCGCGTCTGCATCTTTTTTGATGTGGAAAACTAAAAGAAGGACAAACAAAAACAGCTCACCGATTGATTGAAAGTGGTTCATTTTTGACAGGGCTTTCCCGGTGTTTGAGGGATATGAAAAATCACACTCGACTGGCGCCTTTTTTTGTGTGTGTGGAGAGGCGCAGCTTGTGTATTTTCTTTTTTAGTCGAAAAAGCAATTTTTGGCCTCCCAATTTCATCCTAAATGAAGGCTCGAAAAAATACCACAAAAAAAAAAAGGCAACAGTGAGTGAGCGAAAAAAGCGCCAACAAACACACATCACCACGTAATCATAATGAAACAGTCGGCGTGTTGTAGTTCGGTACGCAGCCTGCTGCCTCCATTATTAATATCCTGCTGAAATATTCCCTGTGTGTTATGATGAACATACATAAATAGTCCCCAATGGGGTTTGGTGCCCGAAGTTTTTTTGTTTCGTTTTGTTTATTTCTTTCCATTTGGCTTTTCCGCGATCAGCGCCTGTTTGAAAATTGCCTTGTTGCGCTTTCGACATTTTGAGCAAAAATTCAGGGGGGTGGCGGCAGACAGAGACCGCCCGGTTATTTGGGTTATTTTTCTTCATTGTTTTGTGTGTGTGTGTGTGTGTGTGTCCTCCACAGAGCGAAAGCAAAACTCAAAACACAAGATTATGTTTAAAACAGGGCAACAGAAAAATAGTAAAAAAATGCGACTACTGATTCGTCCTTAAATTTCATCCCGTGCGCTGCCTGCTGCCTGGTGCTGATGTGGAGGTGGAGGACAACACGATGCTTTGGGTCCCATGCACGGACGGAACGGGGCGGAAGGACTTGAAGAGCTGATTGGTTGAGCGAGTCCTGCCAATAGACTCCCCAGCGTGCGAGGAGGAGAGTGCCTGCTTTTTTGGACGCCGTGTTTGTCGGGTGGTGGGTTCAACGAATGTGTGTGTGTCGCGCCCCGGAGGCCTCCAGTTTGTCCGGTTTTATACGGTTTCATTGAAAGGCGCGCGCCCGCGCGCTCCCTCTGTCGCAACCAGCCGGCCGCGTTCGTCGCTTGTGTTCCACCGTTGCACTTTAATCGCATCGGAAATCGCACATCCATCCGGATCGGATGCGGCCAAACACACACACACAGACACATTCACTCTGGTGTGCACTCTGTGGGGAGAAGGGGTCCAGGGCAAAACGGAAAAAATAACATCGAAAATACCGAAACGAAATACGGATGATGCTCTTTCACCAATCGTCGTCACACACGGGCGGACCCAAGGACAGGAGACACGAAGAACCCGGAGGAAGTTTTGCAGTGTGATGCTGCTGCTGCCGTGAGAAGGGGTAATAGCCATCAGGTTCGGAGGCACTGTGGCACAGAGTCCAGAGAGCATAATCATGTTTCAATTGCGCCCGCAATACGATTCCGATTCTGTCTCTTCCCCAAAAACCCTTCTGCGCGCGCGCCATAGCAACTCGCCCGTCGACATTTTGCGGATTACCTTCATCTCTCTTGTCCGAGAGGTTCGAGTTGCTGCCTCCAACGCCCCTTCAACGTCCTGCCCACGCTGGGCTCTCTCTATTGGATTTCATTCACAATCCCCCTAGAAACCGACGCGCGGGGGAAATGAAATCGAAAATCCAAATCTCCTTCTCTTCAACTCTTCGCTCCCATTCTCTTTCTCTTTTAGGGGATGCGATTGGGGAACAACAATAAAAAAACACACACACAACGGACGGAAACAACAACAACAACAACAACGAAAAATGCCCCCATCCACCCTCCTACCCAAAAGAGACGTCCTCATTCTCGGGCCGGGCATAAAACACACGGTTTGTGCGCTTGCAAAAACGAATCGTCGGAGCAGGGAGTCTCCCGCTTCCTGTGTGCACTTGTTTTTTCTCAATGTTTTATTTGTGCAGTTTGCCTATCTACGCCTGCCTCCCCACTCACACTCTCGTTCTCTCTTACGGTGTGACCTCCCGATTCTCAATCTTTTGCTGCGTCTCCCGTCCCTGTTCGCGAATTTCTTCCCAAAACGCGACCGACCCGTCCACCAGCGACGAGAACTATTTTGGGAATGTTTTGTTAGTGAGTGACTCTCCCTTCTTCTCTCTCTCTCTCTGTGTTTGGGAAGGAGTTAGGGATTGTTAGGAGAAAAAAAAGAACCTCTTTGGAAAGGTGGAACGATGGTGTGCACAATGCACAATTGCATTTTACGGTTAAACTGGCTGTGCGCGCTGCTGCACCCGAGTACAGGCGCGCTCGCTTTCTCCTGCTTAGTCCAGAGACAACAGCCAACAACCGTCGTCCGACTGACCGACGAGACCCCCCCGGCGTAGGTTGCAGACAAAAAATCAATAAAACTCAACCCTCTGCCTGCGCCCTGCTGCTGGGCGACGAACGGATTGTGCACGAATGGTGTTCTCTCTGTTGGTGCCGTTTGCTGAGGGGAAAAGGGCGGCAGCTTAAGGAGAGGGTTTTAGTGCGAAACCCATACCCTCTGGTGCCTTTTGGTTCACAAAAAAAGAAAGATCATGAAGCACGATGGTGGCCGCCTGCAAGACACTTGGAGCACTCGAAACGCTTACCACCACCCAACGCAGCGCTCTGTGCTGTTCCATATGGCTAGGGGTTTATGTTTGGATTCGATTTCCGCTCTCCTAGACAGCAGCATCGTTCTATGCTCTATTTCTGTGACTGTGGGCATACCGCAACCCTCGCAGAAAGGAATACAAAACACGCACACAAACACACAAATCCGCTCATCATAACCGATCACTTGATCTCGCAGAGCTGGCGGTGTGGGGGGAATTTTGGTATGCGTGTTTATGGGCATGTTTTGGTCATAATAACACATCATGTGGCTTGAGATTCGCCTGTGCTCGCACGCTCAGCAAGGGGTTTGCTGTGCGGTTAAAGCATGTATGCGTCGATCGTTGATGATCTTAACCGGTGACTGGTTGTAAATCCAGAGTCGCTCCAACAACGTCGGGTTTTACTGCTATTGCTTTTTTATATTGAATATTTGCATGATTTGGGAGCATCGAAACTAGCGATGTGGCTCTCTGGAGCGTACTGACGACTCCAATTAGACTCCGGCTATTGTGACTCAGATTCCGACTCCGGAAAATCGGAACCACTAGTTCTGCTCCGGCTTTGGGTGACTCCGGGTGACTCTGGATGATTCTGGATGACTCTGGACGACTCTGGATGACTCTGGACGACTCTCGACGACTCTGGATGACTCTGGATGACTCTGGACGACTTTAACTCCGGATGACTCTGGGCGATTCTTGACAACTCCGGACAACTTCATCTTCGGGCGACTCCAACTCCGGACGACTCCAACTCCGGTCAACTCCAACTCTCGCCGACTCCGGACAACTGTGAATGACTGCAACTCTGGACGACTCGGGACGACTCGGGACGACTCCCGGCGACTCCAGATGACTCCAGATGATTCCGGATGACTCCGGACGACTCTGGACGGCTCCGGATAATGCTGGGCGGACCAACCTTCCAGAGTAGTTCAGAAATTTTCAGAGTCGAATCGGAGTCAACTCCGGATTTTTGCCATCTTTGCCCATCTCTAATCAGATCCCCGAAAAAGACTGGATTAAACATACGTCAGATTACTGGTTTATGACTTATGGTGTGTTTGTATGTGTCTGTGTGTGTCGAGTATCGTTGTTGTTATATGACGCTTAATGTCTGACTCACTAAATAAAAATAATAAAAAAAACTCCTTGAACAAAAATATCCTCACTTAAGGGTAATAAAGGAAATAAGAGTGTCTGTGCAAGAAACTCGTGACTCCTCATCCTTTCCCATACTTGGCGTGTGTGGTCATAAAAATGAATCGGCTTGATCCTGGTCATTTTTAATTGGGCTGACCTTCCCATATCAAGCCTTTTTCAGATGGGTGCGTTGGAGATTGGAATTTATATCCTCTGTTCGGGAGGTTTTATTACTCTTCCCAAAAACTGCAAAAGAAAAGGATTTACTTTTTTTGAGCAAAAAGCCTGGATTTTGAGGTTATGTAAGGCGCTTTACTGGCGCTTGTGTAACGCACGGGGCTGTGGATGTGGATTACAACAAGGATGTCAAAAAGTAAAATGTTATAAATACATCTCTGAAAAAGAACACAGAAAAAAGCGAAAGATTTGATGCTGGCATGTTGTTGCTATTAAACTTAATCCCTCCCGTCTTTTGTTACGCGTCGCATTAAAGTTCATTAGAAAGGAAAATAGAAAATTATATCCCATCCCAGCGTTGGACGGTGGTGCTTTATTATGTGTGCTATGCGTCTGCCCACAACACAACCCATTTCTATGCAAATTTTAAGCGAAACGAGCTTAAAAAGCGTGGTCACACAATGACAGCGAGGGGAGGTTTTAAATATTTCGTAAAACAATAACAGTTCCCCGTTCTCATCCCTTTTGGTAAGTGATGAGAAGAGAGGAGAGCATAGACTAACTCCTCACTGTGGTGTAGTGTGTATCCCCGTTTCTACATCATGCGATTCATCATTCTGCATTTTTTGTTGTAAGTTTTTTTGTTCTCCTCCGTTCTTCTTTCATTGCTTGCCAAAACCCACTTTTCATCTCCTCGGCTAATTGTCGGGAGACAGATCGCTTTATGTCACGGTAGTCTTCTGTGGCAGTTGGGGACTTGGAGTGTCTACTCCTTCTGTGTCTACTACTCCCTGCTGTGCGCTGCTACCGTCAGGGAAGTTAGTAGCGGTCTTCCCCAGAATGGTTAGATGGTTAGTTTCAGTGGTGCTTCTGTTTCTACTGCTACTGCTGCTTTAGATTAATATTTTCCACCCGGATGGGACAAATTCGTGATAAAAGAAAGCGCTTCATCCCGTGCGAGACTTACCCAGCGTTACACCAGAGCGCCGCGTTGTGGCGTAGAGTTCTCTTTGTTCCTGAAAGTTTCCTTTTTTTGTGTGTAATTATCATTTTTAAAGAACCATTTTATGGCAGGAAGGTTTAGAAGTAGAGTTAGTGCAGAGCATAAAAAAGAACTGCTCTCGATGATATCCAACAACGACGGACAAGGTCTTCTCCTAGTGAAGCTCTGTAAGCTCAGAATTCACTGTGTTGTGGAGTCTTTGGAGCTGAATGGTTCAGTTTTATATTACCAACCATGGACATACACACACACATCCACACAGGGCATCGTAACCTTTTATCCCAACCTCATCTCAACTGTTGTTATCATCGTATATCCTCCCAGTATGTCTCTGTTCCCAAAAAAAAAAAAAACAAAAAAGAAACGAACAGGAACCAACCAACGACGCCAATCGTTTGTGTCGTCGGGTTTTCGCGTGCTCTTCGTGTGTTCGAGCGCCATAAATTCCATCCCAACCCTACCGGACGAAACCCCCGGATAGAAGGTTATGAGTGTGAGACGCCTCTTTACACCTTCTGACACCTCGACCGCGCGCACCCCGTGGGCGACGGGTTTTTTTCCGTCGGGTCCAGAGGGCACAGAAAAGGAACAAAAACCATCCCCTCGAAGAACCGGTTATTGGAGCGAGCGGGCAAACCTTGCGATCATAATTGGACGTGTGGATGAGGTGGCCATCGGGAGTTTCGGTGTGTCCAAAACGAATGGAACGGTAGGTCCTTATCGTGAAAATGAAAATTAAAAACAAGGAAAACAAGAGAGCAGCCAACATGGTCGTGTGGTGGTCGTTTGGAGCTTGGTTGTCCCGGGGGTGAAATTTGTCCTCCTCCAAATGGGTGTGTATGTGATGCTACCGCCGACGGGCACACCGTTTGTGTGTGTGTTCCACAAAACACATCATCATGTGTGTCAGAAGCTCCCGAAACTCATCCATCGCGCCGCGAAATAAATCGCTGATCAGCGAAAGACGACGACGACGACCATGTCTGGGGCCAGCGTCGTGTCCTCCCTTGAGTCAGTAAATGAATGGATTGCATACGTGAATCCGCGCGCAGCCAGGTCATCCATCCAGCAGAGCGTCATCATTTGTCGCGAAAGGTCGGTCCTGTGCTGAAGAAAGCTTCCTCTTCTCTCTGCCTATTGTGGTGGTGCTGCAACTACTACGCGAGATGACACAATCTCATCCGCCCATCCCAGGGAGAGCTTTGAGGCCGATAAATTTCTTCTATTTCCACGGCTGCACGGGTCGTGTTGTCTGCGCCACTGTTCGGAAAGGAGGGTCCCACTGACAATGACAATGATAGGGAAATCCGTGCCGAATTTTCCGTACGTTTTCTCCATTCAAAAGCCTCGCGCTGGGTGGGGGGTTTTTAGAAATGAACGCACAAAAGAAGCCGCCAGAGCTCTCTCGATCTCGTCGCTCCCGGGGAACATGGCCAGTATGTTGCTGCTGCCGGTCGCCGTTTATGCTGTATCGCGGGGTGGTGTAGTAGGGTGGTGCGATGATGGATGAGTGTTCTAACATTCCCTCCCAGGGCCTGCCGCCGGGCCGACAACGATGATGCGTATGATTGCGTTTTGACGTTACGTGGATAAATTTTTAATTGAACCATCCGACTGTGTGTGTGCGCCCTGGGGATGGGATATAAGCAATAACCAAGCATTTTTTTTGTGTTCTTTTGGAAAGGGTGTAGTCTTACAGGGTTTACTGGGTCACGATACAATGTTAGTTATTTTGATAATTTTGATAGTGTTTTTTTCTTTATTTTACATAACTTTAAGGAATTGTAGCCGTCCTAATATATATTTGCAGTGCATTTTTTACATCTTTCGGTTTCATTTACGTATTTTGAGGCATTTTATTATCATAAATTTGAAGGAGAAGAGTCATATTTTACATCAATTTGCCGTTCAACTTCTAAATCGACTCATTTTTTTAATTGTTTAATTGAAAGTCTTCTCAAAACTGACTTAATTACTTTCCGCTTTAGTTTAGTTTAGTAAAACGATTGTTTACAGTGTATAGCATAATTATTGGTGCCTGTAACTGTTTTTAGAAAAAAGAAAGATGATATTTCATTTCATTTCATTTCATTTATTTAATACAATATCCGCCATCAAGGCTAAATATAATAGACTTAAAACTAATTTAATACTAACAAATAAACAAAATAATTCATGAAAAACTAAGCCTAACTAACCTAGTCTTGACCTAGCAAAAAAGAAAAGAAAAAAAAACAAGAGTAGAGCGTAGAGACTATCATAAACTT
>KB667633.1:1222971-1246055 GCA_000349065.1 Anopheles quadriannulatus
TTTTCAGGTTGCGAAGAACATTACAAACATCATTGATGAACAAAGAAAACAGAAGTGGACTTAGCACACAACCCTGAGGGACACCTGACGTACAAAAAAACTCCTCAGATAAGTACGACCCGGTTTTAACCCTGCATGATCGATTACTTAAATATGAGGACAGCCAGCTAATAATGCCATCACCAAAACCAAGTTTAGACAATTTAGCTAATAATAAAGAGTGAGGTAAACTATCAAAAGCAGCATGAAAGTCGGTGTATATTGCATCAAGTTGGGTACCGGCCTCATATTTGGTAAATAAACTAAAAAAACTTCAACTTCTTTAACATATTTGTTTGTCCGTAACTGTTTTTGTGGTCGAAATCTCAACAACAGCACGTGATCATATAATCATGTTATGCACTGTTGTTTTGCAATCCTCTTGGGACGGTGTCACGGAATCATATTCGATGGGTAAAATCATATTTTAGGGGACAGTACGAGTGCATGTCATTGGCAATAATGCACTTCGTGGGCGATAGATAGCGCAGCTCATGTATCGACAAACCCTGCATCAGTCGTTTTACTGTTGCAAAAGGGGTATACTCATTTTTTGTCTCTATGTACCATAACAAAAAACAGCACAGACAGCAGTGATTTATTATTCTGATGGCTTTACGCTGGAATTTGAATGGTAAAATCAAATTTAAAAGCCAATTAAAATGTAAAATCCGGAAATGATAGTAACCTGGGTTCTGCTCCTACCTACTGCAAATTGCAACTGCAAGTATCCTAATTTTGTGCTTATCTTATTTTACAGCGATCATTCTAATTTTGCTTGAAAATTAAATAAGTTTCCCACCCGTTCCTGCTTACCGTCATTTTTTCTTTTTTTAACGAAAATGATTCAAACTTTTCGACTTAAAACTCAAACCCCGACACCGGAATACAATCCTCCCTGCCCGGTGTGTGTCTTTGAAGTCCCTTTCGCCTTGAAGCAAAAAGCGCCCATTGGCGCATCTTTTCTGCAGTCCAAAGAGGAGGGAAGTCCTATTTAATTTGTCCGAAAGTTGTACTGCAGGGACATGAAACCCGCTGTTTATGAGGTCTGTTTTAATGTGGGTTTGCAATTTTCGGCGCTCCTCTGTGCCTGTCTGGGGAGTGTGTTTGTGGAAGAGAAGATGCTTTATCCTGACGGCGCTTGCTGGCTTGCTTCCTAAATGCAATCACGACGACGACCTTCCTTGGTGGCAAAGAAAGTAAGAAGAGAGAGCGAAAAAAGCCAAATCCTTCCAACCGGAACGCAACACTTTCGCTCTGCACCTCCTCCTAGTTGGCCACCCTTTCTTTCCCCCGTGTGAAGGAGATTGTTGACGTTCGGATGGTTTTTAGTGCTCCCCACTGTCTCATTATTCCACTACTGTAATTAGTTTCTTTGGGTTTTGCAGGAGCGCGCGCTCTCTCTTGTTTCTGCCTCAAACCGTTTGGCAGTGTCTGTCCGGATGACTTCTTTTGCTCTTTTTTTTCTTTCTTCTTTTTGGACCATGTTTGCACTGTGGACGAAAAAGGCTTACACACACCCAAGAACCACGACGTTTACAGAACTGTGGGTTTGGGGCTTTCGCCTTCCATCCCAGGTCATGTCGGTTTCTGGTCAGCTCGGTTCCCTTTTTTCCTGTCCCTCTACTACTCCTGGGACAGTGGACAGTGGAAGCAACGGTGGGGCGAAGTGTGTAGTGTTTGGAAATGGGTTGGAAAAACTTCTTAATTTCGTTCCTTCCGTATTTCGCCTTCCCGAAATAAGCTGACGTGGAAGCTATTCCCGAAACCCCGCAAGGTGTGTAGCGTCGGTCTCATTTATCTCTCTTTGGTGCGCTTTGTGTGTGTTGGAACCGTTGGGATAAATTCGTTTCCATTTCATTCCAATACCAAAGCCACGATCGCAGAGCAGAGCTCCTTCTTGCGAGACATCCCACAAGCTTTCAAAGACGACCAAAATCATCATCTTCATCCGTCCGTGTGTCAACCGCATCACGCGTCATCACCCTCGCTGAGATTGAAAATGACCTTCTCCTCCTCCTCCCGCTTCTTAACACCCACCCATCGACAGTTTTCACCGACAGTCTCATTTAACTGTGTTTTTTCATCTTCCTTTCTTCTCTCTCTCTCTCTATTTCCAGACCGGATGCAACGCTGCAGGCGATCGTGTACAAGCTGGTGCCGCGGCTGTACGAAAATGAGCTGCGCCGGCGGCGTGCCTTCTACCGGCTGCACCCGGAAATGGCCACCGTCGCGACGCCGGAGCAGCGCGGCGAGGACACCGAGTATCTCATCTTCAGCCCGAACGAGAAGATCTCCCTATCGCTCGAGTACGCGGAAAAGTAAGTGCCCTCAGCGCCACCAAACTTTCATGCCGTTTGCCTTTGCTCTGGATGCCCGTCGATGTTGTTATACACACATACATACAGACAGGCAAGCAAAATCCCCCAAGGGAGGGAAGCGCAAGATCGTCAAAACAGCTTGAGAATCAATTTTCATCTCATTAATTTTTGTGTTTGTGCAACCCGAGGAGAGAGAGCATCATTACCGCGTCTTGTTGTCGCACGCCGTTCCGCTTTCGTGGGTTTTGGCTTCCAATTTCTCCTTCCTTGTGCGGAGGAGAGAGGAGATAATTGCATTCTGGTGGTGGGACTGAGGAATAGGATTTCTACGTCGTACGTGTGTGCGTGTTTTGATTTTCGTACGTGTCCTCCATCTGGCGCGGAGTAGTGAGTTGATGTAGCCAGAAAGGATCTATTTATGATTTTAGGATCCATCGCTCTCGCTCTCTCGCCATCCCTCGTTGCTGTATCAAAATATAATCTACGGATCACTGATCTTTGATACACCCCCGCAAGAAGAAGAAAAAGATGAAAAAAGAAACGCTTACGGAGGGGTTTTTTCTGTTGTTGTTGCGGTGGGTGATTTAATTGTTTATTTAATTCGCCCACTGTAGTGTATAGGGTCGTCTGCCCTTCTTCGCTTGCTTTTGGTTGAAGCAGTTAGGAAGAGACGACATGGCACCACAAAAAAAAAAAATCATTCTCCTGCTTCTTCAGCAAAATGATAAAGATGTCGAATAATTCATGAGGGATTGTCCAATGGAGGCAAAAAAATATTGGAAAAAACTGGAAAGAAAGAAACGATTCCTCGCGCGTCATCCTCAAACAACACGCCCTTGGTGGTGGTGGATTGTTTGATTATTTTGATTACGTCGCTCGCAATTGAGCCTGCATGATCAGCGGCGGATGTAACGTTACCGTTCGTCTTTGAGATGATTTTTGAAGACTTTGTATCGCTTCCCTTTCTCCCTGTTCAAATTCAACACACGGAACCATTTCGAATCGATATTTTAGAGCACAATTTGAACGGCGTTGAAACAACCACCCTCCTCAGTTGGTAAGGAAAGGACTAGTGATGGGAAATGATGACGTTTTTGTCGGAATCGATTCCGGCTAGCTGAGCAGTTTTCGGGAATCGATTCAGGATAGTAGGTCCGGAATCAATTTTCGGAATCGTTTCCGGATTCGGCTCCGGAATCGGAATCTATTCCGGAATTGGTTCCGGAATCGGCTCCAGAATCGGAATCGGTTCTGGAATCGTAATCGGCTCCAGAATCGGAATCGGCTCCATAATCGAAATTGGCTCCAAAATCGGATTCGGCTCCAGAATCGGAATCGGTTCCGGAATCGGAGTCGGTTCCGGAATCGGAATCGGTTCCGAAATCGGAATCGGTTCCGGAATCGAAATCGGCTCTCGAATCGGAAAGCGGAATCGATTCCAGAGCCGAGTCGGGAATCGGCTCCGGAGTTAACTCTGGAATCGGCTCCGGAGTCAATTCCGGAATAGGCTCCGGAATCGGCTCTGGAATCGGCTCTGGAATCGGCTCCGGAATCGAGTCCGGAATCGGCTCCGGAATCGTCTCTGGAATCGGCTATGGAATCGACCCCGGAATCGGAATCGATTCCAGCATCGGAATCGGCTTCGGAATTGATTCCAAACACGGAATTGTAATCGGGTAGGTCCGATTCCGAGCTCCCACCACTCGAAAGGACACCACACACAAACACAGACAATCAAAACCCATTTTCCTTTCCCTTTTCACTTACGGCGGGTGTGGGTTTCCTTATCGGACCAAATGGTTCTGGAAGCTCTCGTTAGCTGCCATTTCCTTGGGGTCGTTTTGCTTGGGAAGAAGAATTCACACGACGACGCTCTCTCTGTGGATCTGTCTCGAGCTGCCTTGGTCCGTCGGTCGGTTGGTTGTGTTGTTCTTTGTAGTGTGGCAGACCTTCCTCCGCAAAGACTCCCACCAGACACACGCTCTGGCGGACGCTAGACGCGCTGGACGTGTCTTCAACACGGTATTTTCCTTAATTTGAGTTTCCTCTTCACGTTCGGTAAATACCAATGAATCACTCCGAGCTCCGGCTGGGAGCTGGGACCACCGACCAGGAGGAGGGGAGCGGGCTATACCGACAATAACTATTAGCCACCTTCGCCTTCCCCCTAAGGTTTGGTTGTTGCTTCTCCCGCCTTCAGGAAACCTTCTTCGAACGAAGATAAACCTTTCCCGGCATGAACATTTACCGAAAATTTTCTCACCCGTGTGTATGTGTGTGTGTGTGTGTGTGGAAAGAAAGGGATGTGTTTGGATGGGTACGGAGTAGGAAGGTAGTACGTGCAAAATTCCCGTCCCGAGGTTTTGCTTGCTTAAAGCGGCTCGCCGATGCTCTCCCCACACATCTTACCTCATCCCGGCAGAAGCTCCTACAAAAGCATATCATCCAAGGAATGTCTGGAAAACGCGAAAATTATTGCCAACGATAATTTATACCGCCAGCTTCCTTCTTAGTAGTTGAGGCAGCTCAGAGGGAAGAAGCCCAAAGGGAGAGAGAGAGGAAGGAAATTAGAAATAGCATCTCTGCTGCCCAACTGGTCGGAAAGTTCTGCTCTGGTGGGCGGGAGAAAATTGTCCACAAATTCGCCAACAATTATATTAAGAGAATGTCCTTAACGTATCTCTCTCTCTTCGTTTTGTCGTTGTGCAGGGAGCTGGCGGAAGACAACGAGGAGCTGCTGAAGGCCAAGTACCTGCTCTGCCCGGCGGTGTTTTCGATCGCGCTGCTGAAGAAGTTTATCATCTACAAGTACGGCATCTCGGAGCGCCAGTTCTGCGTGGAGATTATGTACAAGGTGAAGACGATCATCCTGCCCGACTACTACACGCTGATGGACGTGGCGTACATCTACACCTGGAAGCGGGCAAGTGTTTTCATTGTTTTTTCTTGTTTTCAGTTTTGTTTAATATCCTTTTGTCCCTTTTCATTGTGAAAATGTCATCATTTTGCCAACCGTTTTTCGTTTGTCTTTTCTCCCCCTTTTGTTTGCGCTCGCAGGATGCACCGATGAAGTATTACTATCGCATTCGCACGACGGAATCGAACCCGGTGGAGCTGCCCGAGGTAGCGCTGCGCCGTTCGCCCAGTCTGGTCACTGCCCTGCCAGCGCAGCGACCGTCCGTGGACGAGGAGGATGATAAGGAGAATCGGGTGCGGCTCGATCGGATCGTGTCCGAGGCGACATCGAACGAAAGTGACAGCAGTAGCAGTAGCAGTAGCAACACCATCGCCAACACTCCCCGTGCCGATGCGTCCAAACCGCCGACGGCTACCCCAGTGACTCCAGCGCCGGAATCGCCCGCTACGCCGACGCTGCCGCGCAAGAACGAATCAATCAAGCTCAAGATTGGGCTGAACAAGAACACGTACGTGAGCATCCTGCAGAGCCCACAGCCGGACGAACCGAGCACCCATTCGTCGTCGTCGTCGTCGTCGTCCTCTTCCTCCGCCAGCTCGCCGGGAAGCGAGGGCGCCAAATCGTCGTCGTCGTCCCACAAGTCGGAAAAGTCGAAGCGCAAGCGCAAGGACGCGCTCGCGACGCTGCAGCAGATGGAGGAGAACTCACGCGAGCTCAAGTTCAAGATCGAGCAGATGAAGGATACCGGGCTGGTCGGCAGCAAGAGCAAGAGCGGCAAGAGCAGCGCCAAGCACCACCAACAGCTGGCCCTCGTCCCGTACAAGGTGGAGCTAAGCGCCGGCCTTGGCCACCCGTCGTCGGTGTCCGAGCCCGAGCGCTCCGACTCGAAGCGACTGCACAGCGCCAAGAACGGTTCAAACAGCAGCTCGTCGCCTGCCTACTGCAAGCTAAAGATAAAGAAGAGCAGCCCCGAGGACGGCAAACAGCAGCACCACCATCATCCGATTGTGCTGAAGATCGATCAGCGCAGCCCCGAGATGGCGACGGCCACGCTGAAGTTTGGCATGCCGCGCAAGTCGGAGAAAAGCATGACGCCTTCCCCGCCGCCACTGCCGCCATCTCCACCGACACCGCCCTCCCCGAAGCAGAAGTTTGCCGACGAGAAGTCCCAGTTCCTGAACTCGTTCCAGCTGACGCCGATTAAGCCGTCGGAGCAGTCGTCGTCTCCTTCGAAAACGTCTGCCGCCGCCGCCACTACTACTGCGACGACGACGACGCCTTCGGCTGCGGTGGAAAGTGTGGCGCCGGCTGGGAAGAAGTCCCCCACTTCCACCCCCAGTGTCCCACCGGTGGCTGCTCCAACGAATAGCACGTCACCACCAGCCTCCAACGGCACGGGCACGACGACCAAGCGCAAAGCAAAGGACGCGTCCTCGGGTGGTGGTGTGCCCCGCTCCGGTCCCAAGAAGCCAAAGCTCTCCAACGACGAGATTAAGGCGATCGTGGAGAAAACGGTGGCAGAGAACATTCGCTCCCCGTCGGAACATATCGTGCCGCCGATCTTTCTCAAACCGAAGCCACCAACAACGACAGCAGCGTCAGGCCAACCGTCACCACCGCTGCCCTCTCCTTCTGCGCCGACCAAAGCGAAAGAACCCTCGCCCAAGCGTGACTCGCCGCGGCCATTCGTCTTCAAAACACCTCCACCGCCGCCACCGCCCCCGATCGTGTCGGCTAACAACATCCCGGCGGTGAAACCCTCCCAGCAGGTACTGCCAGCGCCCGTCCCGCAGAAACCGGCGCCCGTCCCGATCCGACCGGCGCTCACCACCGCACCGAAACCAGCCGTTCCTCCGGTCCCGCAAACGCACATCCGCAAGCCGACGGCACCGACCAAACTGCCGACCTCCGCTGCCGGAACTGCCGGCGTAAAGAGTGCCAGCCCGCCCGCCCAACAACCCCTCAGCAATGGTTCCCAACAGCAACAGGCGCCCTCGAACGCGACCACCCACAGTGTGGCGGCCGGTGCCAACAGGCAGCAGAAGGGGCTCGAGCTGAAGCGTGCCCAGAGCAACCCGTCGATCAACATTCCACCACCACAGACCAGTGCCCCGCCCGTAACAGTGCCGCGGGACACCGAGATCAGCAAGCTGCGGCCGGAGGATCTGAAGAAGAACCAGAAGGTGTACGGACCTCAAACAGTGCCAGAACAGCAGCAGCAGAAACAGCCGCCCAACACGACGACGGAAGCGACGGGCGCCAGTTTTGCCGTCCCGGGACCGAAAGCCGCCCCCAAGCCGTCCTCATCCGCAGCGGCGGCACCCACTGGCAATGCCACAAAATCTTCCGGCTCGGCCCAAGCAGGCCAGGGGACGAAGGCACGCCCGGTGAACTATCTGAACTACGCGCTGCTAAACAGCAAGGCGGCCGCGGCCGGGTCCCGCACGCCCATCCCCTCCTACTCGTCCAGCTCGCCGAGCTACTCGCCCGACTCGCCCCAGTACAGCCCGAACCTCAACTTCTCCTCCAAGCAGTTCAAGTACGCGAACCCGCTCGCCTACAACAGCCACCTGCAGAACATGCTGAACGATCGCAGGACGGGCAGCACCTCGCCGCCCGGCTCCACCACCAGCACCATCCCAGCTTCATCGCCTTCGCCACCGCAAGACCGACCAGCGGCGATTCCCAACGCGTCCGGCAACAAGCGACCCGCCTCAGCGCTCAGTCCCACCGCGGACGACAAAAAGCAACAGCCGCCGGAGAAGCAGCCGGCCCTACTGTCGGCCGCCGCCCCCAATCCGGCTGACAAGTTCCCGTCGGGCATACCGGACGGGCTGTCGGTGACGCTCGCGACCGACGACGACGATGCGGCCCGCATCAAGAACGTCAACAAGCAGCTGAAGAACAACTTCATCGAGATACGGGCCCTGCCGGAGGTGCCGATTACGGAGGTGAAGCTGCCGCTGCCGTTGCCGACCAGCAGCACAACTACGACGGCGTCGAAACCGGGCCGCCGGACGCCACCGGCGAAGGTGGCGGCGGCAGCCGCCGGGTCGTCGGGCACTTTGTCCGGATCGCCGATGGCACGCAAATCGAGCTCACCGAGCGTGACGGCGCCCACCTACAGTGTGGCTGCCAGTGCGCCGCCCAAAACGACCGTGTCCTCGGCGGCGCCAGCACCCGCCAACCGGCCGGCTGATGCGCTGCAGCGCAAAATTATCGATTTGATCGACAAACCTTCACCTTCTTCGTCGGTGAAAACGTCATCAAAGCCGCCCCCCACCATGCCGACGGTGTCGCGTCCCAGCACACCGAAAGGAGGAACCTCGGGCAGCTTTCCCCCCGTTAACAACGGTAACAAGTTTAAGCTGCCGAACGCGACGGTGAACGAGAACGGGACGCTCAAGCTGAACAACTATCGGGAAGTTGATTTAATTCCGAAGGGGGCTGCTGCTAGCGGGCCAAAGTCGGCGCCGTCGCCGCCCTCGGGAGCGTCTTCCCGCACGATGCCACCGCCGACGTCATCCGCCAGCTCCAAGTCGATCGTGCCGATCGCACCGAAACCCTCCTCCTCCTCGCAGCTGCAATCGTTCGCCAACGGGCGGATGGCAATGTCCCCACCGATCCAGCGCTCCCCAACCGCCGCCAGCGGCTACCAGCAGCCGAAATCGAAGACACCGCCCTCCCAGCTGCCCTCCATGGCCAGCATGGGCCCGATGTTTGACATCCAGATGAAGTCGGCCATAGCGGCGGCTGCGGCCAGCGGCGGTGGTACCACACCGTCGAAGAAACCGCCCACCTCCTCCACCACGCTGACCTCCGCTACCGTGCCGCGGCGCAAGATCGTCCCCACCAGCAACTCGACCTCGCTCGTGCCGCTCAAAACGTCACCCGTGGCGGCATCGCCCAGCACCACCGCTGGTGGTGCCGGCTCGAAGCTGCTCGGCAGCAACTACTCCGACTACATCACGCTGCATCCGCAAGGGCCGGTTTCCTCCTCCGCACCACCGTCCCGGCCGCTGTTCGGCACGCCGCACCAGCAGCAGCACGCCGCCCTCACGCAGATACTGAGCGAAAACTTTGCCCGCCAGTGCTTCAACAATCTGCCCTTCCCGTACCTGCTGCAGCAGTTCGCGCACCATCAGCCGGGCGCCACGGGCATGGGCTCGCGCGGTCTCGGCTCGGACTCGGTCACCATTACGGCGTCGCCGATGGGAGCGGCGCGCGGTGCCGTGTCGCAGAACTCGCTCACCGTCACTGCCATCCCGCCCGGGCAGCAGGGTGGCGGTGGGGGAGGTAGCGGGGCAAGAGGTTCAGGAGGAGGTGGTGGACTGAATGGTCCGCGGGGCGGTATTGGGGGCGGTGGTCCAAATCCGGCCTCACGCAACTCCTCCTGAGTGGTGCTGATCGAGCTGTAGAGTGCTTGTGGATGATGCGGGTTTCCGCGCAGTGCAGGGCAGGGGGGGAAGCAAATGGGGCTGCTTCGCTGGCTCATTTTCTTCCTCCTTTCGTGCACACATCATCAAACAGACAAGCTGCTCTACAGCCATCGGGCTACAGTGCCAGTTTACAGGTGTGTGTGTGTTTGTTTCTATAGTAACAGACACACACAACGATCCTTTCAAAGGACGCTTGGATGAAAAGAGAAGAGGCGTGTGCGTGTGTGTTGAATTTCGCACACGTGCGAAAAAGAAACGATCAGGAGGATCAATTCCCATTGGAATTGTCATCCCCAAAAAACAACTGTTAGAAGTAAGCTTTTAAGCTGTATAAGAATGCATAGTTGTCGTTGTTAATTGTGTGTTACACTGTGAATGTTGATTACAACCCTTACACTTTAAAGCCTTTCACACCCACCTACCTGCGCGCGATGTGTCTGTAGTATGGGCAATATTTTACTTTTTTTTTTTTTGAAATTTTGAAGCTAAAACAGACACTGTAAATAATAGCAATGTTAAGGAGACACATACCTGTTTGTTGCCCTGAAAAAAAAACAAAAGAAGGACAAAGCTTATTAGCTCTCTCTCTTGTTCCATCACGACACTAAGGTCGATGTATGCCTAAGCCAGTACTTTTCGTTTCAGCACGTGTCCTTCCTTAATATTCCTTTAAAAAGCCGCTCGTGTTACAGTGCTGCGCGAATTTTATCGTTGTGCCCTTCTGTGTGTCTACGTTTGATAAAGAACTATGTTAGTAGAAACTGCAGCAACGAAGCGTGTTCGTGCGCCTTGTGTCACTAAATCATATCTCGCGGCGCCTAGAGTGGCCTATAGAAATTCATACACGAGAAACACCGCAGTAGAAGCAAGGTCAAAAGCGGTCGCCTTTATCGCGTACGTAAAGGCACAAGAGGAAACGAATAAGTAGCAATAAGAAGAAATAGCAGCAGCAGCAGCAACAAAAAACATGTAACATAAGCATTGAGAAGAAAAGTGGAATAGTGTGAACTATGTTGTTCAGTGTTTTCTGTGTTTGATACTGAAACAAAATGAAGTACGAAAACGCAAAACCTACACAAACGTATAGCAGAGATAATCGAATTGGATTGTAAAAAAAACAAACAAACTCGAAACGAATCAGGAACGCGAGGGAACGCAAAACAATCAATGAAGTAATATGCTTTTTTTGCTTGGCAATACGCCACAGCCGGTAAGAGGTAGGCCGCCCTTCTTTGTTACGATTTTAGTTGCATTTTTATTATTATTATAATTATTTTAACAATATTTATTACTCAATGTTAAAAAGTATGTAAGGAAATAAGTTTCCAAAAGAAAAAGAACCCTGATCTATAGGAGTGAACTGTATCAATAATCGTCCTTGAAGGGGAAGAATGGCATTTAACCTTGCTTTTACTTCTTCTTCTTCTTCTTCTTCTTGTTGCTGCAGGAAGAAGCCTTGTTGTGTTTTACGATTTATTGTTGACCTGGCCATTCCGGGCGCATTTAGAGCAGGTAGCCGGAGGAATTATATTATTATTTATGACGAATGCAAGTCATCCATTTCACTCTCTCTCTATATTGGGCATATTCTTATTCGCAAAAGAAACACACAAAGAAGGTGTGAACGCAGCAGCTTCGGGATTTTAGGTTCAAAAGCTCGCTTATGTTTTTCGCAACAAAAAAAAGAGAGAAAGAAAGGAAAGTAGTGTTAGTAGAAGAGATGCAAAAGGGAAACGGATTCGGAATCCTAAATGCCGTCAAAATCGATTTCATTGTATATTATTAATGCGCATAAGTTTTGTATACCATTAAACAACATATACACGTGTTTTTTGTACTGTGTGTGTGACTGTGACTGTGTGTATGTGTGTGTATTTTAGCATAATCTCTCACAAGAACAAGTGAGTCACCCATAATCTACACAAGTAGTCGTACGCGCCCCATCCAGTACCCGACAGGAGATAGGGTTTTTAGCAGCAGAGTGTAAATTAATGTAAATATAGCTCATACACGTAATAATACACCCCTCCCTTACCCTCCCAAACCTCGTGAAATCTCTTGTGTAAGTACTGGCGCAACCCTTTACTGCGCACAGCAAAGTCAGCAAATAAATGCACATACTATTATTATTATTATTAAAAATGAAATGTAAAGCGCGTTGTGTTCTATCGCCCGAAGGAAAGAAAGCTTTTGTTTTTGCTGTAGAATAGTCATTTAAATTTCAGCCCAGTTTTGAGGACAGGTAGAGGAGGCGAAGAAAGAGCGGGCACAGCAGTGACCAACCGTTAATTGCCCCTAGGAAAGTAAGGGTTTTTGCAGTCTTTGGAGAGAGAGCAAGGTCTCATCAAGATACTCTCCAGCTCTAGCGCTCGTTTTTCCATTCTTTTGAGTGTTCTCTCTCTCCTTCTCTCTTCTTCTTCTCTCTTCCCCAAGCTGGTTTTGCTTTAATCATTTGGCTTGTGTTTTCTGTGCCTGTGCGAATGTGCAAAATGTGGTCTGGTGGCCCGTGGGCGGGTTTGGGTTGAAGGACGCGCGTGCGAGTCACATCTCTTCCTTCCATCCATCCCGTTTTGGCCCGCTTTGCGCGACACAAACCGACCAAATAACGGGTTTCCATTTCACGTTGCACCCCCTCGCTCTTTCTGTATCTCGCACACACCCCGAGGGGCTCCTTTAGCTGCGGGTATTTTCGCACCAGCCTTTTTATATGATGCACCAACAGCTCGCTTCTTTTCATCTTTTGCAACATCGGCAGCAGCATTATGCTGAATGCGTTCTCCTCCACTTCTCATTCCCGTTTCCCGTTGTGTGTGTGTGTGCTGCTGCTTGCTGTGGGGAAGGGGGGGGGGGGAGTTATCTTCTACTGGCTCCTCCCCCCCTCCCTCCCGACTCCCTACTTCACCATTCTTTTCATTAAATGATGCACGCCGGACGGTGCGCTCGCGCCGGGGGTTTCGCTTTCATCGTGTCACGTTGCGCTGCGGAAGCTTTTGAAGTTTCGCGCATCGAAGCCGTTGAAGAGGAAGAGAAAGAAGGATGCTTTGCCGTCACTCCTTGTGCGTTCTCCGTTGCCCCTTTGCGCCCCCGGTGTGCACAGGAATAAACGAGTGAACTCGAGAAAGATGACGGGCGAAAGACGACGCTGCGAGCTGGCAATATCCTGCGGTGGCAGTATTATGCTCCATTTCGTGCCTTCGTGCTCCTGCTCCTGCTGTACCTTGTGTGTCCACCGGTTCATTCACGCGAACTTGAAGCACTTCCGAGCAAGCGTCCGCAAGCTTTGAGGATCGTCTTCGACAGCTCGCGTCTCGCGTCTTCGATTGATTCGTTCGACGACACGCGCTCCCGTTGGAAGTTGACCACCGACCGACCGGTAATCAGTGCACCGGTGATTACCTTCGCGCGGGACCGGTGGCCACTTGACACGGAAGCTCTAAGCCTTCCTGCAGCACTATCTTCCCGTGTCTTCTCCACCCAGCATCGGCTCGCCCATTCCGAGCGTGTGCAATAATATTGGAACATTGTTTATGACTGTCTTGACTACCGTGGCTTCCCCTTCTCCCCTTCTTTTTCCCCTTTCAAAACACTTCCACCCTCTCCCGGGAAAGTGGATAGAAACCCCCGGAGAAAATGTATTGAATAAATGAAAGCAAAACGGCTGTGTTGGCAGAGAGGATGGGAAAGGCGTGAGAAGAGAGGCGTTCTCTCTTTTGAAACGTTTGAAAAATGAAGTTTATCACGCTTCTAACGGGCGCCGTTCCAAGAGTCTGCAATGTGTTGGTGTGTGTTGGTGTATTGCTTTCATCCACACTGTCCACAAGGATGGTACGGTTGCACTGAGGTAGAGTTCTTTACCGGGGATGTTTGGGTCCTGCTTTTCTTTCGATACCGCACCAGCTGGGCGATACTTTTTTAATATTAAAGTTTGCTCTCAACAAATTTTAAAGTTTTGAATTCGCTTAAAGGTGCAATAAGGCAATAAGGTTACGAACTTTGTGGTAGAAATTTGGGGGAAAATGGTTATAAGGTTAAGGTAGAGGAAGAAATTGTTTCATTCAAGATGTACCATTTGTGGTGAACGATAAGTACATTTCGTGCAGGGTTAAATTCTTAAATTAGAGACCGAAAATCACGTACGTAGGGTAAAGAGCGTCTTGTTGTATATTTTGAAGAGTTTCGTAACCATTTACATTTGAATTTTTTCATTTTAATATTGAAGAGGCGAATGTGGCCAATAGGCTTAGAGTATTCATAACAAATTGATGCGATTTTTGATTGGTCTAGTTTAGAAATGTCTTTTATGTCCTATCTAAATAAATGACTAATAATCTGAATTATTTTCCGCAAGATTTGAATGATTTTCAGGAGATAAATAGTCCTAATTTGAGATAAACTAGAGCTCTTTCGTCCTGGTGAAAGAATGATTGGAATACCAGATGTTTATTATTGCACATATCTTACATCTTACAAGCACAATGACTATGACCAACGTCATGCATCAGGTGAAGGTGGTTGGAAAACTCTCAGGGTCTTTTGTCACTGCCACCTATCTCCTATTAAACTTGGCGCTAGAGAGGGCCTTCCGTGACCTAGGAGGGTTGATATATCGGGAATACTATCGGCTAAAAGTCAACTCAGATTCTGGCATACGATGATGATTTAGACATCATTGGTCTACGGCTTATTAATGTAGCTGAAAGAGCACCTGTGATAGCAGATAAACTTCGAAACCAGTGATCCTAGTAGCAAATCCAAAACGATGTAAAGGTGTACTTATGAAGTCACCCAATAAGAATAGACTCAACTCGGGTCAAAGGTCATCAACGACAACAGTGTGGAAGCTGAGCTGGCTGCCAGCTAGTCATTCTACAGCCTATGGAAGCAGATCACCTCGAAGAACCTCTCGCTACCTGCCCTGTGTATGTGTGGAAGCACAAATGGTGGACAATGAAGCGATATTAATGGAATGGACAGACAAAGGCGCATGACTGTGAGCTGTTTCGGATACTCCTGCAGCAGGTCTGCACAGACTGCAAAGCGAATGTAACTCCAGATAAGCAAGCAAGTAAGTAATATTAAATTACACCAACCATATACTAAATAAAAGCAATGACCATCAAAGACGTAGAAGAAGAGGATCGCTGGATGGATGCTTTCAAATATGGGTTAACAGTGTCATTATACATTATTATCTTTGAAAACATTAATGAGGTTTCATTCAGAACTCTGATGAGTCTTGCATGATGAAGTTTGATGATCAAATATTAGATAATCCTTCACTTGGCAAAGAGCTATCGGATTTATTGCTGCTTGTAATATGTTTTTGATTGATAATATTGTTTAGAAACAAAATATCTGAATCTTCCATATTTCAATGAAGACTTCACCTTATTAGGGCCTAGATTAGGGAGGCTCTAAGGTAGGTTCCATGTCAGGAAGAACTCATTATTGTTATCATAAAAAGCTTTCGGAACATTCAAATCTTTCTGGAAATCCCTTATCTGTAAATCGGTATTTACCATAACACACTCCCTCTCTTAAATGCTGCAACGTGCTATATTCGTTCTATTTTAAATATTCAACTTCAACTATGCCGTTATGTTTGCCTTAATTTTGGAGCTTAATTTGTTATGAGTTATAGCGTTTAACGGGAATATAATTGATACCTCACCGTCTGTATAAGAAGTCTGTAGAAATCAAAAGCATGGCCGCATAGTGTGTGTGATGTACATTACTTAATTAAACAATTTCGTTGTCTCACCATCTGTCTGCAAGTTGGTACTTCTACATCTAACTTTTAGCAAGAAGCGTCACTCGTTCAACAGTTACGCTACACAATTCTGTGTGGGAGCAAAAGGCCGTAGTGTAGTGCTATCAGGTTTAACCCTTCGGTCAAAAGTGTTAAGTTAAAGTTAAACCGTTTGTCGAACATGAAAAATTCACAGCCAGCCGTTTCATCACTCTTGTTCCCCTCACAAAGTGTTCTGTATGAAAGCCATATTTCTTGAAGCCAATCTCGTGTAGAACAGAAAAAAAGAGGGAGAACCGAGCGATACTTCCGTGTTTTTTTTGCTACCACCAACATCAAGCCAATCTCTCTTCAGCCCAAATATTTTCAGCCCGCCGGTGAAAGGGTTTTCCCTGCGGCGGTGAGCACATTCTTGCACAATTTGCAACAACTCCTATAAGCAAACGAAGCATTTTCACCCCTTTACCGAAAGTGCCCGAAAGTGGGAAGGAAAAATTCTTCATTATTATTTGACACCTTCCATCCCTGCGCTCCGTTCCCATTCCAGTTCCAGAGACGGTTTGATGTTTCGATAAAAATCGATTTAGAACCAAACCACTCCGCCACCAGTGCTTCCCAGTCACATTCCCCCTTCGCCCATCCACCTCCCCACTCCATGTGAAATGGGGCGGTTTTGCCGCCTCTTGTTATGGCGTGTATCAAAATTCTATTTAACACTTGGCGGAGGGCACTAGCGGCACTAGCAAAGTTGTGTCATTTTCTCCACCGCTACAACCCTGAAACCGACGAAATGATGGTCTTCCGCCCTGTTTTCTGGAGGGAAGTTTTGGTCTTTGTGTGTGTGTGTGTGTGTGAGTGTTTGGATGCCCTGTTTTGTTTCTTGTTTGCAAAAAAACCCTCTCGTTTCTCGCAATAGTAGTTTTGCTATGCTGTCGAAAGATCAATACCTCCAACTTTTACACAGTCCCGTTTCGAGGTCGTCAGCCAAGGCAAGGACAAGAGTGTGTTTCGGTATAGCGTCAGACACACGCAGTCAGTACTCCCTTTTGCATGTGTCCGAGACACACCGGTTATGTGCCCGGGACTTTGGCCACTCTTTTTTTTTTTTTACCGGGGCAACATACAGCATATTCTCGGCGTGCGCGTATAAAACAAATACATAATAATATCATTTCCCAATCATTCCCGTTCCCCGTTGGTCTGGTGGTCACTGTCACTACTCCGTGCGACAGTTTTCTCCAGCCAACTGGTGTTCCGACAGCGACACTGCTATTATCATCAGCAGCCGGCAGTATCATTGCCCACCAACACCCCCCGTCATCAGTGGAAATCATTGACACGGTGGGGGCACACACAAAGACCCCGGGGGTACATTGGGGTGCTGAGGGGAGGAAAAAGTTATTTGAATTTTTTGATCATTAAACATTTTTCGCCCGGCACCGGACAGCAGGACAGTGTCGCTTTTTGGGGCCACACATACAAACATATACACCCTTAAACGGGAAGTGAGCGTGGTTGGAACCGAAATCGATAGCAAAGCCAGCATTTTGCCCTCCACAGCAACCATGCTGGCCGGCCGTGGCGGGTGTGTGTGTGCGCGCGCGGTGGCCAAAAAGTTTTGTGTCAATGTTGCACTTCCGCCCGCGTATGTTTGCCTGTTAAAAGCGTTCATTTGTCCCGGTGTCTCGGTGTGTTGTCTGTCTCCTGTTTTTCTCGTTTTGTTTTGGGTGACGCTCATCGCTGGTTGTTTTTTCGGCGCTGTTCCAACACGATGAATGTCTTTCACATTTACGGCTGCTTCATTTGAAATCAAAAAGTGTGCGAACAATTTTTGTCGATTTGCGCAAATTAAAACACTTTCGGTGTTTTGAGCGATTTTCTTTTTTTGTTGTGGCTGTGTGGCTTTGTTGTTGTTTGAAATACTTCTTTATTTTGTTGAACGTTGCTTGTTGCATGCTGGTTTGGCTAGTTTTTTTGGAGGATAATAATAGATTGTAGGAAGATTTCGGGGGGAAAATGTGGTTTTGAGTTGATTTGTTTCTGTACAGAAATGCATGCGCATATTGTGGCCTTGCAACCTAACAAGCTTTTAAACGAAAAATAGTCAGTTTATCACAAAATAGTGAATAATGTAGCAATGTATTATATTCACTATCTGTTAAGATGATATCGCTTGTCTAGGGCTAAGGAGAAAGAGTGGCGTCAGGTCACATGCCCTTCATTGCGATCCATACAGGGTTTACCTATCCAATCGGGCGTCGTCAGAACGTTATCGGTCGCCGTAAATACTTTTTCGGGCGACGTAAACCCTCAATTGGGCACTGTCATTTCTATTCGGGCCTTGTGAAGTATGAATCGGGCAAAGTACAGAATGAATTGGGCCCACTTTATATTTTGTTGCTTTCTAGCTGTAAAACAATACTTTTTTGCGAGTAGTTTAACTGATATGTAAGAAAATTCACTATTTTTAAGTTTAATTACATAAAAAATTATTCAAATTCCTTTTTTAATATTTTTAATTCAACCCCGTACAATGCAATTTGGTTTTATATATTTTTTTAATATAATATGTTTGGTGATTTAATTAGGTAAACATTTTAAAATAACACATAATAAGTTAAACAACATGCAAAATAAGTATTTTTAAACTGCTTGATGGATCAAACACACCGGAGCGACCGATTTGACACCTTCAAGAGTAGGACGCTTTCATTCTGTACTATGCCCGATTCATACTTCACAAGGTTCGAATAGAAACGACAGTGCCCAATAGAGGGTTTACGTCGCCCGAAAAAGTATTTACGGCGACCGATAACGCTTTGACGATGCCGGATTGGCTAGGTAAACCCTGTAATGAAGAGATAGTTCGATCATTTGGGAATCTTAGACATTATCAACGTTACCCAAATAGCCAGCACGTACACCATAGCTGATTTGGGGCTGTTTAACGAAAAATCGTTCCGATGTCCTACTTTGTGGGTGATTAAGAGATAGACAGTACTTGGTGGAACCATAAAGCTTTTTAACAAGCACTCGGTACTCTTTGGAACTTTGCGGCTGATTAGCACTATGTGTAGGGTTGACGATGGAACTTTAAGGCTTGTTAAGAACGTGTACCGAACTTGGTGGAACTTTATAGCTTTTTAATGCATGACATCGGTACTAGATGGCTTTTGTCGAAGACAGACGCTGTCTTGTGGTTTGTGTTCCAGTTAGATTAGTTATTTGTAGTAGCAATATTAAGTGAAGTGTTTTTGAGTTAAATTCTAAATTATATAAAATTATGTGAACGTTATGAACATTTACAGTTCACAAAAAACATGCTCATAAAACAAAAAAAAAGTTTATTTCAATGATGACGCCTTACTTGAAATGAAAACACAAAAAAAGCCCCGGCAGCCTGGCATAAGGAAGCTGCTTAGGCGCTATTTAGAAGAACCACCTGCAACTTTGATGCTGTTTATCTACTGCAAAAGGTATCATTTTATTTCAAACTCTTCGTTACACTCATTGCTACTTCTATAACAGACTACTAATATATCACTATCTTTCTGTGTGGTGGTGGTGTATGTGTGTGTGATAAGTGGGGTGAAGATTTTGGAAATTTACACATCATTACCAATGTTGCTTATCAATGTAATATCAAACGACACGAGCACTTTATTTTTACCATAATGTCATTCAGAATTAGAGTTGATTCTACCAATTACCCTTGGTTTTGTCTGCGCTGAGTGGCTTGATGTGTGATTAATGATAAATACGGATTATTGAACCTAAGAACGTACACATTTAGTTTTTGATATCTTTAGCTACTTCATTGCAGACATGCTGATCATGAATATGTTGTATATGATTTCTAAAGATCCTCGACAGTTCCTCATATATCTTTAATTTTGATTTATCAACAGTTTTGAAGGTAATTTGTTCTAAAATCAATGTAACATACATTTAGTAACAGTGACAACTTTAACAAAAATGCTCAAAAACTCTTTAACAAAATTTGCGAATGACTACATTCATTGGGAGTATCTGGCTACAGTTCTTTCGTCTTAAATCTCATTTCCGTTATCATCTGGATAGTGCTCTAGCCTGCATCACTCTGCTAGTTTCTCAGATTATTCATATACCAATTTCATAGATACACTTCAAATGTTCCGAAATTAAATTATGCAGCAGTTGAAGTTGGTTCAGAAGGTGTTCACTAACCTATACTGGTCCTGACACTGATCATTTACCCATACCGGTTCTGGAACTGATACCAAACGTATTCCAGGTTCCACGTATCCCAGGGTATTCCAGAAGCGATTTAAAATTTGATTCCCAACGCAAACCGGTGCTAGAACTAATTCTGAACCTATACCTGTTATAGGAACTGATCTTGAGGTCATATTACTACTGGAACTAACGCTGAATCCAAACAAATGCTATAACTAATCATGGATCTATTCTGAAACTCACCAGGAGCCTACTAATAGTCGTGGAACTGATTATTAACTCATACTGGATCAGGAACAGATCACTGCTTCATACATTTCCGTTCTGGGACTAAACCTATAACGGTTTAGGAACAAATTACAAATCCATTCTGATCCTAAATATGAGCCTTAGCCTATAATGCTGTTGGAATTCCTTCTAAACCTGCTACAGCTCCGGAACGAATAATGCACCTCTGCCAGTAATGAGACAGTGCCTTTCAGGGCCAGTATCTGATTCTGCAGTACCAATCACTTCCGGCAGTATATGTGATTTGAACAGCAAAACAGTGGCTCTTTTCTATGAAAATAATAACAAGTATAGAGATATTACTTAGTAACATTAAACAAATAAGTCTCTTTGCCTGTTACATGGGGTAGTCTCGTTAGTTTGTATAAAGCCGGCGTGTTTGTTTAGGACGCAATACCGTTGCTACGATGAAGAAAAAGACGAATGAGAAGACAAACATTGTGCGATATTTGAAAATTTATTACAGCTAGGAAACTCTTAGCCAATGCTACATACACTAGGGAGTGCTCTCAGAAAAGCACTACGATTTTTTGTTTGCTTTATTTATTTAAGGCCACAAACGACGAACCTGTATTCTTGTTTTACTATCACAATCGTCCTTGTTGATCTCGCAAAAATACACTTTACTTTGTAAATCTACTCACTTTTACTTTAAACCCCCATTTTTAAAGCCATCCCACTCCCGCAGGTAAAGTAGCATTCAGAAGAAAAAAAAAAGAGAAAAACTTTCGCCAAAACTGCAAAAAAAACGATACAATTCATACCTTCGTCAGGGTACTGAAATAAAAAGTAAACAAAAGAAAAGACAACAAAAAAAGAAAGCAAAAAACCCCCTGCTGCTTACAAACTTAAAATCCAAAACCCGTATCAGATTAAAGTACGCTTCGGGCCGCTGCTGCGTCCGCTAACATGGAATTTGAGTGTGGAAAAACTACGCACAGGAAAAAAACTCGAACAAGAAAATGCTGCTCTTCTGCGTCCCCTTCCTGCTGCGGGGAAACACTCAACCCCGGGCCTCCCGGAGGACATCACTCGACTGGGGCGAATAATTTTTCATTTTCTGCTCCGAAGGAAAAATCCCAACATCCATTCGCTCTGCTCGTTTGCCTCGTCCAACCTGGGGCGGCTGGCCCGGCTGGACCTAAGTGGTAAAGTGATGCTCGTTATTTTTATGCGTTTCATATGCACACACACTCACACATTCGGCCACCATTTGGTCGCACGCAATACGGGCGCCTCTGCGTATGTGTGTGTGTGTGTGTGGGCTGCGTCTGCGAATGCCCCAAACGGGGCTGGACCCATAATTCACGGCGCTTCTTCTTGCACAGGCACAACGGCACCAACACCCGATAGCACACATCATCGTTGCCCACAGCAGCAGCAGCAATGACGACGACGACGAACACCACACATGCCGACCACTGGGCCCAGTGGGAAGAGAGCGCAATCACCCGCCCTTTAGGAGTTTCGGGCCATTCCGGGGTACGCCAGAAACACATCCGGCAAATGGGACAGGAAGTGTTGTACGTAAAACAACAAAGCAGTGTTCACAAAAAAAGAGGCAAAGAAATTGCGTGCGAGATTGCGAGAGGAAATTTTATTCGCACTTCAACCCGGGTTTTGCCAGATGCATTCCTTGCTGGGGATACCTTTTGCGATGACCTTTCGGCGTTTGCCGGCACAGGATTTGGTACCACGTGGTAATCTCCCTTTCCGTAATGACGTTCGAATCTTGAAGGGAATTGGACAGAGAGAGAAAGAGAGAGCAAGAGCCTTCGAGAGACACACATGCAAATGACAGGCTGGAAAGCTGGACCTGGAGTGGTGAAAGGTAAAAGGCTAAATGCGACCGTTAACGCGTTTGACCAGCGCCTCTGTGAATGTGTCCGCAGCATCATCCCCTTGGACACACTTTCTCCATTTGTTTAGTTGAAGGTTTTCTTGTTGAGTTGCACGAAATTTTTAGCACACCAATTTTGAACTCCACGTCCACCACCGTCCGTTTCTAATCCCTATTGCTAGTGCCACGCGTGAAGGTTTCCAGCCTGGGCAAGCAGTGCTGGGTTTTGCCCGCTTTGAAGTGTCTTTACCGACGGGCCACCGTCGGTCGGTCAAGAGGCGGTATAGCTGTCCGTTTCAGGGCTGGAATTGATCTGGGAATCTTCAGCGAGAGCGAACATCCACCCCAGCAACATCCAGAGGGTAGGAAATCACGGTTTTTGGGACAGATATCTTCAGGGCTTTCAGGGAGATTAGATGCAGGCACTCGTTCACTTTTGGGCTCGGTAAGGTGACAAGGATCAAGGGTAATTATGGCTACGGTTATGTGTTTCGATTTTGTGAATTTAGAAACAATTTGGGAGCGTAACAACACAACAACAACAAAATAAAAAGTAGAAAAAACCATAAACAATGAAAACAAACGTAAGAAAAGACGATAAAAAAATAAAATACTAAAATTATTGTACAAAGCAGCTGAGCAGAAACTTAAAAAATTATCAAACTACTGTTAAATCAATTAAGTTAACGGAATGCATAAATACAGAAAAAAAGAAAAACATGATTTGCTTTTTCAGATAGTTTCAGAACTACTTTAACGATCTCTTTGATTTCAACTCTTTCTTAAATCCTTTTCACTCCTCTTATTTATTCTTTTTTTTTACTTTTCTTCCGTTCTTTCTAATCTTATTCAAGTCAAAAAATTATTGTCGTTTGCATTTAATTATTTTTTAAGATAATTATTTTCAGCGCGATTATTGCATTATTACTATTTTAATATTTTTTATTATAAATTTTTTTATTTTTAATTCCATTTTGTTAATTGTCATTATTATTATTATTATTATTATTATTGGTATTATTATTTTTATTATTGTTATTATTATTTTTATTATAATTTTTATTTTTATTATTGTTATTATTATTATTATTATTATTATTATTGTTATTATTATTATTATTATTATTATTATTATTATTATCATTATTATAATGGAATAGGAATTATTATTATTATTATTTTTTATTAATTATTATTATTATCATTATTATTATTTTTATTATTATTATTATTATTATTATTATTATTATTATTATTATTATTATTATTATTATTA
>KB667633.1:1247750-1259189 GCA_000349065.1 Anopheles quadriannulatus
TTATTATTATTATTATTATTATTATTATTATTATTATTATTGTTATTATTATTATTATAATTATTTTTATTATTATTAATATTATTATTATTATTATTATTATAAGTTTTTTGTTACTTTAATTTGTATTTAAAAAAAATGATGAATTGAATGAAAAAAATACGTTATGAAAAATAATTTATGTAATGAAATGGATAAAAAAGCCATTCATTCGTAAAAGCAAAATTTAGTTGAGAGATTGTACGTAAAGCAGATTGAAACAAGGCTTTTTATGATCATTATGGCAATCATTGAAAACTTAAAACATAAGTTGTTCCATACAACAAAAGCTAAGAGTGAAGTAAAAACTTAAAAAGAAGATGAGAGTACTATCATTCCATTGTTCCTTCCTTCTCGAGCAATGCATTATGTCTTGGGCAGCTGCTACACTATGAATGGCATTTTTCAATTACTATTTCAAATAATTTAAATCTTATTTTTCCCAACGACAAGTTTACATTTTTGTCCACCTTTCACTGTGAACGCTAGGCCAACACATCTGCGCAAAGGTACGTGTCAGGCATAGAAGAAACAAAATAAAAAAAAAACCCTTTCAACTGAACCGAAAGGAAATCATCCTCAACCTCCGTTCCGGCCGTGATGTGCAAAGCGTCTGCAAGCGGCCAGATAGCAAACCCGGCGTTCCCATTCCTACCTTGAGCTTGCTGAGCGGAACCTAAGCAACTCAAACCTGCCGGTCCGAAAGTTTCCCGCCCCCCCCCCCCAGGCAGCGCGATGCGAAATGGTTAGAAGCTGTGTCAAATATTTGACTCTCCGACTCCCCGAACCCAACAGAGCGAACCGAACAGAGAGCGCCCCAAACGCACACACACACGGATGGTACGGCTAACATATAGCGGGCACAAGGGGCACAGCTCGCCCGGACCTTGGCATGGTTTATGACTGCAGTAAAATCTCGCTCGCCTCCAGCCTCGCAAACGCAAACGCAACAAGCCTGAAAAGAAGGCAATTGAGTGTGGCCGTCCAAGTCTGTTCCCTGCCCGTAGGACCGGTGTCCATGACGCGCATCTCCATCGGAAGCCGCTGCAAGGTGCAACCGTGCCTCTGGACAACGCTGGAGCTTGAGTGCTTCGCTTTGCTGGGCAGTTTTTCTCAGTCCGTGTAGCACTGCTCTTGGTAGGGATGCCAAGTGTGTCCCTGCTGCTGCTGCTGCTGCTACTGCTCGGCGCAAAAACCTGCTGCAGCAAATACATGAAAATTATTCATGCAAATTTACGCTGGCCACGCTGCTGGCCAACGCAGCAGCCTGGCCGAAAGCTTTGCGCCCGAGACTAGTGGTTGGGAACCTGTTTTTTATGCCTCCAGACTCCCGGGTTTGTTGTTGCTGAAGGGCAAAAGACTAAAAGTTCTGGGAGATCCCGACACCGGCACGGTTTTTGTGCTGCTTTACGGGAGAGTTTGTGGGTGTGTGTGTGTGGCAATAAAATATATCTTCAATTTCGGTGTTTATTCAAATGAATTTAAATCGTCTGCCGAGTTTTGGGCTAGCAAGCAAAGGAAGGCCGGGTAGAGATTTCTTGCAAATTATCGTCCCAAAAAGGTTCGTCGTCTTCACCCGTCGTCGGTGGCGACTCTTCCAAAACCGTGCACAGGGAATGAATAGGTGAGCGTTACATTTAATTAGTGTGCTATTTTTCCCCCCAGTGTCCCTCGCTGGTTGGTTGGCTGTTGTCATTAAAAGTGGAAAATACATTACCCGAAAGCTTTAATTATAATCACGCTGACAGCATTAGCACGGCCAGGAGCGTTCTTTGCGCGGGTTAATTGTAAATCCAGCGCCAAAACCCAACGCACTAGGTAGAAGAAAATCGATACTTTCAACGTGAGGGGAAATATCTAAACTATAAAATCGCTCGATAGAAAAAGCTAGATCCCGATCCAGACGACAGCTCCACATTTGGCTGTCCACACGTCCCCGTGGAGGCGACATTTCAAAGCATTTCGCCTACCAACGGAAGCTCCCGCAGAGAGCGTACGCGTGTGAGAGAAAGAGAACGCATCCACACGTGCTCCAAGCTCTACGCTGTGTGGCTGTGTGGTCGAAATGGAAATTAATGAAATTATGGTCAAAATAATGATTTTCCCTTCCCCTGTGTTCGGTGGGCCGTCCACCAGCGTCGCCCTTTCTGTGGGCGAATTGGAGCCTTTGGGGAGGGACATAATGATAAAAATAAATACCATGCTCGTACGGTTATCGTTATTGGTATCGGCAATTTTCGTCATCCGGGGTTTGTGCAAATGGATGTAGCACTTCCCACATAATGGGGTTCGGTAAATCTTTGCCCTTAACACACTGGCTGGTAGTGCTGAATGAGTGTGTTTGCGTGTGCATTAGTTGGTACGCTTTGCCGTGGCGGGCAAAGAGGTGGAAAACTTTAGCAATATTAGCATACAAGCATGGAGATGATAACTTGCCCCGGGAGGGGCTGCGTCTTGTGGTGAAATGAGTTTTACATGAGGCTAAAAAAAGCTGCTACTTTTCCTGATGTTCTTGAGCAACGGAAGCAGCTTGTCTTGGGATAACATGTTCCGTTTTATTATTTTATTATCATGAGTTTGAAATACGATTAAATGATTCGTTTTTTTTGTATTCTAGTTTAAAGACCATCTTGTTGTTTTGCATCGAATCTGTTGGTATCAGGACGATGTTGAAAGCGCTTAAGTCCTCACAAATGATTCTAGCTTCTTAGTCTGGAACTAAGCTAGTGTAATGTGCTTTTCAATGGTCTATTAGCCTACTTAACGGGTAAGTCTTAAGGACATTTCAAATATAGAGCAAACATTTGTTGAATGTTAATACGTAAAGTTTTCATATAGATTAATATATTGTGCCTATAATTTGATACATAATTAAACTTAGGTTCAGACAGAGCAAACTGTGATTAGCAACAGTTTGTTACATAATTCTTCGAGCCAGTTAGTAACGCTGCTTTCAAACTATGTTGTCTTCTTCATTTGTTTAAGTTTTTGTCACTGTATTATTAAGCCCACACTAAACCTCTATTCTTATAACGACGCCAAAGTTAAATAAACCTTTAATACTGAGGCACATGTACAGCATGGATTCATGAGTGACAAAACAAGTACGTGGCATATCAATAACCAACATTGACCGAGCACGAAGTGTCCTGCCAGCCAGCAGACTTACAGCTGAGCTCGCGAAAGCTGCACAGGACAGTCGAGATTTCGATTAAATTGTCCGGTAAAGAATACCTCCGGGGCTGGTCTTGTGGTAGAGTTGTCAACTCGTACGACTTAAAAACATGCTCGTCATGGGTTCAAGCCTCGATTGGACTGACTGACTTCCTACTATGTGCAAATAAATAAGTCACTGAAAGCCAAACCCTTTTTAGTAGTAGTACAGGCAGGCATTGAGCGTCAACGATTGTTCAACCAAAGAATAATGGTGTTATACCTAACTGTCTACCGCGTTGAATTTTATCTGCGAGTTGAGGAAGAGCTAAAATTATACATCTAGTTTCGTAGTCTAACAACGATTTAAAGTTTTAGCATCGCAACGACATGGCATCTTAGTTAACAAAGACTCGCGAAATTCGCTCGTCATGCTTATCCGACCAGTCAAAGATGTTCGGAAGATAGTCTGGCCTTGGTCCTTGACATAGAACACTCTTTCGATGTTTCATTTACCACGATGGCTCTAGTAGAGCCACGTAAGTTAAGTCACGTAACTGTACAGATAAGTTCTAACCACGAACGTATGGTTGAGATAGGGATAAACCCAAGTCCTGTCAGAATCGATTACATCATCTTGTTGTCCATTTTCTGTATTATTACATCTTACGAAACCCTTCTGCTGACCAAATATCAGAATAAACCTTTTTAATTTATTTTGTAACTACCTCAGTCCTTAGTTGCCTAGGCGATGAGTTGGGATTAAGGTTTTTTTTTCAAACTCAACAACAGCTCTAAACTCCCTATCAAGGGGAAATCTCACGGTGATAAAAAAGGAGAAGCGCTTCACATATTGCCAGGGCCTTTGAAATTGAACACTTCTCCATGACAGAATGATCTGATATTGAACTCTTTTTGTAATGAAGGGAAACTGAGATTGCTATGGGGTGGAATTCTACTCCCAAAAATTAGGTATAGCCGTCGTGCAATATTTCTTCTTTAGGATATATGTTGTAATATTTAAGACATTTTGAAAGTCTCCAAAAACTGAAAATGTTAAAAAAATTATGATACAGTATATAATTTTAGGATTTCTAAAATTTCCTTCAAATATAGAAAACTTGAGAGCCTAACTGGTGTGGTCTCTCTCGTCATTGCGCATCTTTTGCTTCCTGAAGTACTTTTAAGGACTAACATAGGCTATTTATACCTACTACAAATTAACTCCAGGCGAAGCTATGACACAGAATATGAAGAACATTTATCGTAGTCCACCAACTCATCGATCTCAAACATATATTTCATTTCAATAACATCGTTTCCTGGAGCTAATTCCAATATTTAGGGTCTGAGTCCCAGGACATGCTGAACAGCCCATTTGGGACATTTTAGGATCTTATTGCCATGAACCATGAATTATGGATATTAACGTTCACCAAAACCCACAAAAAGCCCTGCACGACGGCATTCAACTAATTAGTTGCAGGCACACTCCGTCACAGATTTAACGCTCCTTTCCGGGTGACTCTCAACATCTCAAAGTGATACACTGTATCGTTAGACAGAACACCGCGCATGCAATAGTTAATCTGATAAACATCCATTCAACACCATGCCCATTGCTCGTGTGCAAGCAGCGGCATGTTTTCTCACTCGAAGCAAATCTAATCACCGTTCACCGTCGTTTCCTTTTGCAACTGGCATCCCCCCCCTGGGTGTCATTTCGCATTCCGAACGTGCACTTTACGTTCCAAAAGCCAAATTCATCCCCCTCCCCCGGAAAAAGGCAACGCAACGCGATAAATCGCTTCTGCTGCTGCTGCTTCTCAGCGTATGTAATCGCATTCTGAGTACCGATTTTTCAACGATGCACACGTGTTTGCAAAACAAAACCTGCCGCGCTCTTTTGTGTACCTTACCCAGTACCTTAGAAGTGTATGCTACTAGTGTTATCTGTGTTTTCACCTGCGAAGCTCTAGCTTCCGATTCGATTCCTTGCGGGATTGGTGTTTTCCGTTTGGTGTTTAAGTTTGCCTTTTTTTGTGTGTGTGCACTCCAAAACGTGTGTTTCGATGCGATAACAACAATGGCAATCTTTAAGTAAACGAGCACATGACAGCGCATCACCTGGGTGTCTTTCGCGTAATCCTTTTAGGTTTTTTTTATCCTTCTGTTTGCTGGGAACAATCGTTCGCCGTCTGTCGAGCATTTCGCTGGCAGCTCCAGTTTCGGCAGGGCGTTGATGGGAAGATTGCGTGCCTGATTGCACCAGTGATCTCCAGCCTGACTTGACGTTGCACTTGACGACTTGCCAAAACCCAACGGTACCGGTTTGCGGGGCGTCACGTACCACGGGACTGCACGTTAAATCATTATAAATCGCGGCAACGGTTAACGCACGGACGAAAAACACGGCACAATCAATCCACCTTCGCAAGAGAGGGGATCTCGCCGGTGAGCGTGAGATGAATGCAATGAGAACGCGTACTCGCTGGTTTGTTTCTGGAGGGTGTCAGGGGTTGTGGGTTGTTATGTGGCGGGGGTACATGAATGCGTATCAAATTACCTTCTTTTAACGAAGCGTTTCTTGTGCTCGCTTGTTGGCAGGGCACGCGCTAGAAGGGAAGACAAAGACCGCCTTGTGAGTGATGCGAATTTATGCGTTTTTGGAGGGGTGAAGGGATTGTGTGGCTGGTTATGGGTGGTTCGGGTGAAGGAAAATCGGTCGCTGGGTGTGTGTGAGTGTGTGTTTGAGCGTTGTTTAGGATTTCTTCCGGTGCGAGTGCACCCTACAGCCGTTGCTAGGCAAAAGGCGTCCAAGAATCGTGCATTCGTACAGTAGTGTACGGACAATATGTTAGAAGAGGATAAAATTATATTAAAGAAGTCTTTAAATGAACAGAAATAGATTTGAAAGGAAGTAGATGTGAATAAGAACACATTAGATGTGAACAAATATCATTTTAATAATAAATTCATAATAAATAAATATATAACAAAATAAAAAAATAGCTAAATAATAATTATTAATAATAAATAAATAAATAAATAAATAAATAAATCAGCCAGTAAGTTTTCTGGTAATAGATTATATCATTATTTTTCCATTATTTATCTTTAATGAATGAATCATTTCATTTTGGATTATTTAATAATGTTTTTCGAAATTGCTTACTCTTATATTTGGATTATTTGTGCATTTTATTTGTTTAATTGCATATTTTTACTTTTTGCTATGTTTCCATTGTATTTTATTTTATTGGATTTTATATTTTACCTTTTTTGACTTGAATTTTGTACATTTTTTGTTGTTTACTATTTTAGTTATGCCTTTTATACTTTTTTCTTCAATCTTTTTTCATGACGAGTTTATCTTCACTTTGCATTTGCTTTACTTTTACACTGTGTCTTTCTTATGTTTAATATTATTCATTATTTCTCAATATGTTTGTTAAATATTTATTTATTGCAAATGTTTTTTTATCTTCTCTCTTGTTTTTTTTTCTGTTTCTTATTCTTGGTATCTCCCCATGCTATCGGAAAACTGCCTTTTTCTCGCCCCTAACTGTACCGGTCTTTTCACACTGTCAGCATTTTTTTCTTCAGATTCATTCGCCCAGTTGCCCTACACGTGAGGCAGAATCGACACGAAATCCCACCGTCACACCGTCGGCCGCTTTTTCTTCAACCGTTTCGTTGTTATTTTTTTTCTACTTTCTTGTGTACCCTGCACGTATGTGTGTGTATGTGTCTGTTGGCGGCCCTGCCCAAGCATGGCACATAACAATGTCAACGGCAAACACGGCCTGGCTGGCTGGCTGGCTGATATTCGACCCTACCGCGTTTTTACGTGCACGGTTTGCGTTTGCGTTGTCGTCGCGTTGTTGCTAGCGACGCGTCCGAGAGGGAAAATCTTACGGGCGGCCAAAGGTACGGCACGGCACACAAGCACATAAGCGCTTCTAATGCCACCGAGTGCCAAGGAAACGGGCTAGGGCAACTGCAGTCCGCGCGTTCCGAGAGGGTTTAACCACACAGCAGCAACAGAAACCCGTGTGTGTGTGTGTCTGCGCGCACGCCAGGGACCGCCAATAGGAACCGCCAGCCTGAAGGTTGATGACTGTGTGTGCCGTTGTTTTTTCTTCTTCGTTCTTTCCGCCTGCCCATGCCGCTTTGTTGCTTTTGTTTCGCTTCGACAGGGTGAGTCTGTGGGTGGTGGCGGTGTTGTTGTTGTTGTTGCTGCTGCTTTCCACCCTCCTTTGTTCCAACGGGCTGGTGTCTGGGAGGGTGGAGGAGTGGAACACAGTTTTAGTATCCAACAGCGATGAGTGAGACGATCGTTAGAAGCTAAAGTGCTTTTAGATTAATGAAAAATAAATCAAACAGAATGCTTTCGTTGTGTACTGCGCTGTAAAGTGTTTTTTTGTGGGGGGATTAAATTTGAATTACGCCCAAATGGAGCACGCACTATAGAAAATTATAACGGGCCGAAATTGCGCCTTGGGTCACAGCAGCACGGGCTGTAAAGAACGATGATGAATAAAATGGAGCGAAACCATAAAAAACATCAAAATACAACAAACGTTTTTGTACGAATATTATTACTTTTTCAAATGTGACCGCAGCAAGCGAGTTTATCGCAAAAAAGTATCACTAACAGGTTTCGTAACAAAAATAACGTTAAATTATAATACTGTATAACAGTAGGACAGTAGAACAAAGAACAGTACTTAACTAAAGATCATGTCTTCTCTGCTATCATTTAACACATGTTCCAGTTACACCTTCTTCTACGTTTTTTCCTACAATTTGATAGGCGTAGCAATGCTCTGGACAACAATATGGACAAGAAAGAATATAAGGAACGAAGTTCAGGATCAGCATCTAAACCAGAAAAAGCATCAACCAGTAGGTGAGCTAAAGCCAGGACAAGGTTATAGACATAAACAGAGATAGCAGCTAGGATTAGAGTCGTAGCAAAAGCAAAACCCTCTGTGAGTTAAGACTAATATCGAGAATGAGAATTGATAACAACCAGGAGTATAAATAGACCCGAAACATTACCCAATGTAAGTCGTCTGGTTGTTGCTGAGGAGTTGCTGAGGACAAGAAGACAATGGGGATTATCATCAGATCTTAAAGGACTCAACCGTCATCCCGCGAGCTGACGCCTTTGGCGAGAAAACCTAAATACATTTATGTTTAGTGGAAGTGTAGTTTTATAGTTTGGTTCTACGCTTTCTAAAAGATTGTTTAATTTAGGTATGAGAAAATACAATGTTTAAAATAGTAATATTCTCAAACAGTAGTTGTGTGGTATCTGATAGGTTTTCCAATGTTTTGTTGGAGCACAGGTTTTCCAATGATTTTTACTTCTTTGGATTTGTGGATGCTTCCTGAATTTTGTGTGTGTTTATCTCAAAGATGTTTTTGCATCCTTCGTTTATTTTAGGAACAAATTATTCGTAAAATGTCGTAAAACAGTTGACGAATTGTGGGACCGATTCAAAGATGCGTAGGAAACACTCAACATATCGAAAGGTGCTTTAAAAAAATCAGGAAATATCCAGACTTTCTTGAAAGTCCCTGAAGTGTGTCGTGCTATATGAAATGGAATATCGATATAGTATATCGAATAAATCTTCCATATAGGTACCTAATTACTCAAACAAAGTCATAAAGATCGCATATTTTGAGTTCTCAATAGATTTTCAGCTGCTGATTGCAAAAAATACTGATTAATTCCAACTCATTTCGCCTCTCTTCAACGTATGCCACTTGCCAATGTTTTATTTCCCATTCCAAAGCTTTTCCACGCGATAAAATTAATTTACCAAACCGTTACACTTTGTCTCGCTGAGACAACTGCACCAAACTTTCGATTAGAGTTCAGTTTGACACTCTCACCTTTCACAAAACACCTCCAAAACACTCTGCACCCGGCAAACGAGATAAGCGCGAACGCGAGCACACGCGTGCAAAAACAAAACGCAGGAACCAAAACAAAGTAAATGCCAATTTAAAATAGTTGAAATTAATTTGTTGCTCCGTCGACAAAACTTTGCCGACAACAAATCTATGCATTCAGCCTGTCGCCCTACCCTAATCCCTGTTCGTGCCATTGGAACTCCATGCGCCCTTTGGGTTGTGTCGGTGTGATGGGTGAGAATATTTCAACACATCAGCGTTAACGAAAAGGATGCCCGGGGAAACTGTCCCCGTATTCGCAGCGCATTTCCACCGAAATGTTCGCTGTGTGTTTGTGTCTGACGGGGAAGAAAGTCTGCAGACACATATTTCGCTGCCGTAGCCCGGTGGCGCGATGATATCCTTTCGCAATAAGACATACTGAATAGGAGGAAAAAAACCCTCCCCTTATCTTGCTGTATGTGTGCTGCGGCTGACTCATCGAGTTTCGTCGGGGATTGGTTTACGATTCTTTTCGCAAATTTGCATCCAAAATCGCGCCACAAACTTCATCGTTCGATCGTTGAAGACGAGTTTCCTTTGCTGCCGCCACCCAAGACTCTGTGTGTGTGTGTGTGAATGGGGGGGGCAGACCCGTGGGGTGAAGGAGAAGATTTCTTATCCGTTTTCTTCTACTCGACCGGCGGTTGAAAAGAATTGATCCCGGAGAGAGCACGATCTTTTACGACTTGCCCCGGCTGGTCTGGTGCCACACACCGTTCGCTTTGCACTGTGTCCGCCAATTTATAGCACACTTCGTGCTGGAAGCGTGGAGGAAAGCATGCATAGGGGCCCAAGCAAAAAGAGCAGCGTCTGGAGAAGCGTTTTTCCTTCGTCTCGGTGGTGTTTAAAATTTCTCACATGTGGTGTCTGGTGCCCCCTGGATATGCACCGAGCGTATTCGGCCCAGAAGTTGCTCGACACTGCCAGCTCGCAGCGTCATCATCATCATCATCGTCGACTGAAGGGCATCGCTTCTAGCATGCATGCGAGCAAGCTGGGCATGGTTCAAATTTCACGCACATAAAATGGCCCTTTTGAAGATGCGATACTTTGCGCCACAGAACGAACCATTGTGCTGGGTTAATCCAACTGCTCTTAACTCGATGATAACTCTCGGAGTTAGGATTTTTATTGCCGCTCGTGGAGTGGTTCTTATGCTGGGGGTTTTCTTTTTTCGAAATAATACCGCTCAAGGTATCATTCGTTTAACGAGAAATCTTTCGTAGAACGAAACTCCTAGCTGCTTTAGGTAGGAGCAGTAAGGTGAAAATTATAAACAGACTTAAGCCAGAATTAAGCATATCGATGGTGGCTTTTCCGTGAAAGCTACGGTTAATAATTCGTCAAAGCAAGATCGCCAATCGCTGCGAGTGTGGGGAGATGATGTAATCTTTCAAAATGTTCACGGCTTTTGATGCGCGGCACACTTGGCTAACCCTCAACGCTATCTTTGCGAGGCGGCGAGAGTGACAAAGGTCGGATTTATGGGCAAGCATGATCGTAAACTTGCTGGTGCAGCGTTCACGGTAGATTTACATGTACGCTCGAGGGTGTAGGTTGGGCAATCTGAGCGTACAGAAATGACTTTAATAGCTGTTATGGTTGTTTTCTTGCAGACAGCGAAGGATGGATTTAGTGAAGTAGAAGATATATTGTCATTTAATGTAAAAATCTCTATAAAGAACGTTGAACTTGAAGTAATAAGGTTATTGTGAGTAATTTTCTACCAAAGATCTCATGTTTATGAGCAGTAGTACAAATTCTGAGCAAAACAAAGAGAATTTTGAAGCATTTGGTCTTAAATCCATGATCTGTTTTTGCTATATTTTCTTAGGTCTGGCTTATATTTTATTAGCTGTGGTCAAACTTTTTATCTCACATTAAAGAATGTTGATGTTGAAATGACAATGTTTCAGAAACTGATGTTCTGGTTCAGGTTATGATCCTGTATCCTATTGCATCATTCTTTTTTCTGCAAAACATAGAATCTACCATAACATCCTTGATACTGTTACACTGGGTTGGTTACTGACCAGAACACTATCGAAGAATACGCCGCTTTTCCTGTCGAATGCACTTGCGCATCTCGGTGTAGACGTAGTTGTTGCTTTCGTTAAGGCCCGTTTATGTGCTCCATCGCATGCGATTTTATCGCACGTGCTGTCAAACGCTTTTTCGTATAATATTGCGATTATTTGGATGATTTTAATATAACGATTATGAAAAATTAAGTTGCGATTGTTCCTACCAAACACCACACATTTAGTTTGACAGATA
>KB667633.1:1259612-1343620 GCA_000349065.1 Anopheles quadriannulatus
TCCGACGTTATCTTTCAAATCTCATATAAAATTTTGACAGGCCTTCCGATAAAATCGCATCCGATGGAGCACAGACACGGGCCTAAGTGCAAGATCTATGCATCGGTCACTGCCTCTGTTATGTACCTGTATCTTATCACCCTTTGCATTCTTCGCTCAAATTCAGACTTTGGCCTTAAATCTGACCTTTATTCTTTTAAGGCGTCATATTCTTGTCAAGCCATAATGTTTTAAATGATTCCTTACAAAGAAAAATCGGTCCGTTTGTTTGTTTAGCTACAACCTACCTACAGCTCGGCAGTAATCTATCGTCCTGTCTTTATTTCTCCATCCGCAAAACCCGACCTAATGTAATAAGTGCCGTCCAGAAATGATATGGCTAATTAAACATTTACTTTTCCTCAAGCTGGACCTCTAGCAGAAGGTCTTCATGTGATCGTCAATGAGATATCGTGTATCTTCTTTGAGTCCTTTCGTGATCCATCATGAATATCTTTTAGGTGGACTTCTTCATGATCACTAAGCAGAGAGAATAAATATTAAAAGCGTATTATATATTACACAGAGTTTGAAGCGGTCCAGCTGTGATGTTTGGTGGATTCGCATTTAATAAAGCTGTATTTTTTTTTATTATTCCTTTAACAGAGCAGTTGAATTGATCAAACAATCGGTATTGAGTAACATTTTATTCGGAACTGTTGATGATGATAGTATTGTAGGATCAGGCCACAAGGGTTAGATTTCTATCTGAAGATTGTCTTGCTATCTATCTGTCTATCAGGTGGTGTGTGGTATTGATGAGTATAGGAAACCTTTAATGCCATGAGTCATGGTCATAGCTAGGACATAATGTCGAACGATAAGTGTAAGAAGAAATCAAAGGAGAAAACAAAAAAAACTAGAAAAGTTCAAATTTATTTGGTAGTTTTTATGACAAAGTAAGTTGGCTTGGTTGCGTTGTAAAAAAAGATACATCTGTAACATTATTTCAGACTCATTATCCGGTCAGCAGAAACATCTGCTCAAAAAGAAAGAAGTTACACGTCAATCCTGCTGTCAGTCCGTCTTGTTTCTTTATTTTTGCAAATTATTCAAACTCTTTTGAGGGATTATGCGCCCTTCCCCCCGCTTGTGAATTTGTACATCTTTTGAAGAATTATTTTCATTACAAATCGGCCTAATGAGAATCCTCGCTTTGCATGTTCGCTGTGTAATCCAGCAGCCATTTCTTTACCACCACTTTTGGGCAAATTTTAACACAGCCAGAGAAAAAGCATCCTTTCACAGCCTTGTCGAACACCGTGCGGCAAAACACAGCACTGTACCGGTGGTACCAACCCGGCAAGGGGAAAACACTGAACCCGATCCATTCCATGCCAGTGCTCACTTTCAATTATTGTTATTATTATTTTAATCCTATCCGCCCTCACCGCTGCCCCACTTGACGAATGCGAGATTGGAATAATAATGCCCAGTAATTAAAATTGAAATCCAACGGAATGCACCGATAATACTCGGCGAAAGGAAAGCCCGGGGTGCGGCAAAGAAAGCCGAGCAGCGTTGCAGTTTCGCGTTACGTTGGCGTTTTTGTTTTTTTTTCGCTTTCTTTCTTTATCGCTTTTCCCACTGTGTGAGTTAATTTCAATTAAATTGACGCCAATGCCAGAACTGTGCTGTTTTTTTTCCTTATTTCTCTGTGTGTTTGAGTGTGCTTCCCTTCGCAACCAGCTGGTAAAGAAAGCACTCGAGTTGATGTCTGGAATTCTTAAAACCGGAAAGAACCGTCGACGCGATTAAGCGCCAGTAAGGAGCGGCTGGAGTGAAGCTTGGAGTGGCTACCGGCAGCATAACCAACGCTGGTCAGTGCCGAAATGGAAGTGCGAAAAATGAGAAACAAATTGGATTAGCTTTCTTTATTGCATCAATCACTGTTGGCACCTTCTGGGCGGGTTACGGTCGCTCGCGTGTATGGCCATCGGGCACTGATTTTCTTGACGCTTGATATTCGCGGAAGCGGAGCGAAGTGCTGGTTAATGAAATGAGGTCCAAAAATATGCTTCTGTTCGTTGCTTTTTTTTTTGTTGCTCAATGGCCTTGCAGAGAAGCAGATGCGAATGAAGGTAAAAATGGTATTCATTTATTAATTCAGTGAGGGGTCGTTTTGTAATGCAGTTTTTATTAAAAATATTATTTAAAAAATGCAGTCCCAGATTTAAAGACAAAACAAGAACTTTATGCGTCCGAAAAGCTTTCAATCTCATTATAATTGTAAAAATTAAGAGGAAATAACCCCAATTTTATTAAATATTTGATTAAAACCTTTAGTTGGTTGTGAGATACAAAAAACTACAAAAATGTTTAGGTAATTGACAATTTGATTTAAAATCAATGACAAAAAAAAACGAATAAGCACAAACTATCTCATAAGTATTTCAATTACACAAAAGTGAAACAAAAGAGTATAAATTAAAAAAAAGATTATTTTAAATGCAAAAACAAACAATTATTCAAGGTTTGAATGAAAGATAGAAGTACAAAACTAAACCAAAGAACTAGAGATGTGACCATGAAAATGAATATAATGATTTAATTAATAACAGTGCTAAAACATGACGTTAATGGTACTCTTAATATAGAAAATTATACCACATATCGCATAAATTAAAAAAAAATCAAAAACTCTTAAACAGTAAAATATCATTAAACGTAGCACAACGTTTTCATACTCTAACACTAGCTGAGTACACTGGTAACTGTTTCTTTAACACCACCGTCGATTACTTTCCCATTAGTTCACCGCTTCAAAGTAGATCGCGAAATGATTATCAACTCGCTGTTCAGCGGATAATCGTGCCTTGATCTCACCCTGTCTCTACCCATCTCTTCCCACGATCCTTTCCCTTTCCCCGTTGCCCACTGGGCACTCCACATCCACACGACGACTGTACACGACATCCTTTACAAACTACAACTGGATGAATACGTAATTACTACCGACGTAAACGTGCTTGGACGATGTGTCTGCTGTCGCCCGTCATTTTCCACCCATTTTAAGTGGGTTGTGTCCTGCAGTGCGGGGTTTTCATTCTTTCTTTCTTTTTTCCTTTTGCTAGCAACCTCCATCTTCCTTATCTATATACCACACGTACCACATCGTGCACATCATCTCTGCTATCTCATCATTTATTTTAATTGAATTTTCTCCCATCCTTCTTCAACCCATCCAGCGAGCTACTAACTGTTCGCCCATACACACGGCACAACAGCAACGAACGGATTCATTTCTAATTCATCAACAAAAGCTTCTAGAGTTTTGATGCGTCCGCAGCTCGAACGACACTTTGCAACTGCTTCCAGTTTTTGCCACTCGCGGCGTGATAACCGGACCCGGACCCGAACCACCAACCAGCGGCATGCTGATGTACGGCTCAACCGCGGGGAAGTGATTTTCGAGTAGTTTTAATTGCAAATCTGCCAGCACGAAAGTTCGTAGCGACTTTGCTTTCTGCTGTGTTTTTTTTTGCTTTATTTTAAGAGAAGTGGCAAGCGATGTTGATAGTTGTAGCCCGAACTTTGAAAATGGTATTTTGCGTGCTTTTGCTAGTAGGTGTTAGGAGAGCGCCAACGGCCGTATCGCATTAAAACTTATCCCATTATGACGCTTATGAAGTTTGCTGCCGTTGTTGGGTGCCGTCAAAACGGGGTTCCAAGCAGGAACCCAAAATCCAACCCCGTTCTGGATCGTTAACTGGTTTCAATAGATTGGCGGACTCTTACTGCCGAAATAAAGGATCTAATTTCCCAAAAAACAAAGAACTTCTTTTCAAAACCCAGCTCCCCAAACTGCTCATTTTCTTTCTCGATTTTTGCTCAAACCACTCAGCGTGTGAGTGTGTAGGGCGGGCACACCACCACAAGCAGCGTGTGAGTGTCCAATTCCACCTGTACTTAGCACAGGTGCATGCCAGCTTTCTATGTGCCAAGTTGAAAAGGTTAAATGGGGTTTGGGGCGAAGGGCGAAACAGGATTGGATAACATAATGTTCGGCCACTCACCCACCCACCTACTCTCTGGTGCACGAAACTAGTGGAAAATTCGTGGATTCGAATTTTGCAACGATTCCCACCGTGTGTGCAGGCAAAAGGCCACACCAAACGATGCTAATTTGCATGTTTCGCTCCGTGTTCTGTTTGTCTGTTTATTTATCCGTTCGTTTTGCTTGCTTGTTTGTTTGTGCTGTATGTTTGTTTGCTTATTGCCTTAGTGGTTCGCTGGTTCTAGCTTTCGTTTGCCATTAGCGTTTTGACTCCGGCCAAAGGGTGGCGCTGTGCGGCAGGTTTTGTGCGGTGGCGGCTTTGTCGCGGGGGTTTGTCTTCATCATCTTGTGAATGCGTTTTCCCACTGTCCAGCATTCGTCCCGAGTCCGAGAAAGGGACAACATAAATCGAGCCTCAAACTGCGACACTAAAACACGACACGGGCAAGCAAAATCGCGCCAAACTGTGGCAAAAGAACAATTTGAAAGTTTACCCGCGGAAACACAGGCACATAAACACACACACACACAGACAGACAGACAAAAAGAGGAAAAACTATTATAATGCATGGAGACGGAATGGGGTGTGGATAGTAGGAAAAAAACGACCCGCTGTTGGAAAACTGCAGACACAGCCGCAGTGAGCTGAGGATGAAAACGGATTATGCTCAACTTGGTCTTAATGATCCTAACCCTGCGAGCTTTAACGAGTTCATCAGCACCGTGCAAGCGACGGAAGCACACAATTTTTCTGTATGTGTGTGTGTGGTTTTTTTAAATATATATTTCACATCCGATGTTGTCTGCTGTCTACTGGCAAACATTTAAAGGTAATTAAGCAATCGCAATCGTACGGAAAATAAAAGGAGCGCGTCGGATTGTTCGCGATTTAGCGTCTTTGCAGTTGAGTGCTTTCGCCCGGGTCGGATTAATGCGATAGCAGGGCATTTGGGTTTTGTGTTTTCATCATTTTATTTCCTTTTGTGGCACAATCAAGTGGAGTTTTGCATTGTGTGCGTTTACTATTCGAAAAGCTTTAAGGTTCTTGCTATTTAATAACCTTTTCGGATAGAATTTTTCACTACGAATACATTTCAGTACAAAGTAGTGAAATTCATACAATTTTAACGGGTTTTTATTTTATCGTTGTTATAATTCATAGTGTTGCTGTTTCATCCCACTCTAATATATCCAAAAATGAGATTTTTGGATTTTCGGAATAAGTCTCAAGATAAACACTCGGTATAAAAGCGATATTTTATTGAGCTTATATTGAGTTTGTTGGGAACGATCATTCATATTGTAGTAAGTTCGATTTTGGATACGATCGCCATGTAATAACTTTGAACTCGCGCTGGTGAGAGTGGCCGTCAAACATCGTTAAGGAAGGTCATTGTTTTGCCGAAATAGGCAGAATTGAGGCTCGAAGTGACACTGTTTCGAAGCAAACTTTTGACACTTGATCGTTTGGGCGTTCATAGGACTCTATATAAAGGTTTCCCTTACTGGAAACATTGGAGTTTAGAAGGCTTACTTTGGGTAGGGGGACATAACTAAACTCTTTATATGAGAAGTCATTAGATTCTTCTATTTCCTCTATTTTGCGAGAGGGAATGTATGCTCCTATGTTGTTCAAACGTTTTTTTGGTACAGCATATTTAGAGGTGGAGGTCTCTCTCTGTAGACTTCGACTGTCTAGAGTCATATGTCTTTAAATCTTTAAAGCCGATAGATGCTGGATGGGCATAGTACTATCGATACGATCGATTGTGACTTGCCATGTTCGGAGTTGATCTTATTTATATTTAAAATAAGTTGTGGGTTTAAAACTGGTTCCGGGCTGTATGCTGAAAAGTTATTGTTTTCACTAAGTTAGTTACGTTTGTCTTTTGTGGACAAGAACGATGGTTCTTGTCACTAAGTTCCTGTTTTGGGTTTTAATGTATATACTGTTCCTGCTTTGGGTTAAGAGGCATAAACTGTTCCTGTTTATGTTCTGCGTTTTGGTTGTGGCCTGAACTCTTCCGGGTGTATTACTATGGTATGATGTCGCGTCTAGTGATGAGTAAAGTTGGCAAAAATTCGACTCTGATTCGACTTTGAAAGGCAGGTTCGCCCAACATTATCCGGAGCCTTCCGGAATCGCGTCCGAAGTAGGAGTTTCCCGGAATCCTCCGAAGTCATTCGAAGTTCTTCCGAGTCATTCGGAGTAGTCCAGGGTCGGTTCTACTCGACTTTAGCTGACTTGGGACGGCTCCAGCCTACTCCGGTCGACTACGGGTGACTACGGACCTCAGCTGAAACAAGTGGTTCCGATATTGCCTGAGCTAATCCAACTCTCCAGGGAGCACAAAACTTGTCTTTTTTTTTCTTTTTTTTTTTTCTTGGCTCAACAACCGATGTCGGTCAAGGCCTGCCTGTATCCACTTGTGGGCTTGACTTTCAGTGACTGGGGCCCTTTCCGTTTGAAGTTCGTAGGCTGAAATTTCAGCCTATCAGCTGTTTGCATTGTATAGCAGTTTTCGAGCAGCTATTTAAGTGGGTATAATATACAGGTGAGCTTATGCCAAGGTATATGAATTAGATGGCTTATTTTTATCGCTTCTGCTTCTGAATGAAAATTTTAAGAGTGTTTTGAGTATTTGTCAAGACTCAAGAAAGCTTGTTTGAACAAAAGTTTTCACTCGTTCTATCAAAAAGTGATGTTCAAAATTGGTTATAAAAAAATGCTATGAGACCACCTGGACTATATACACTTTGATTCCAGATTCCACCACCTGATCTCTTTAATGCACCTTGGGATAAATGTAAACAACACCGTGTTTTCGAGCAGGTACTCGAATCTAATTCTAGCTTTGAGGCTAGAATAATCTAGACTGATAATTGCAGGCTAGTTTTTTGTGTGGTTTTGTATGGAGTGTTTACATAATTTCAGCCTCCAACTGTCAAACTCCATACAAAAAACTGACTAGAATCGTGAAGGCCCCCACTAATTGATTCTCCCCATAGCAGGACAGTCAGTCCTACGTATGGCGGCGCGGTCTATTTGGGGATTGAACCCTTGACGGGCATGTTGTTAAGTCGTACGAGTTGACGACTGTACTACGAAACTTGTCTAGTTTAATATATTTAAGAGCTTGGACATCTGTGTCTTTTAGGCGCCTAAGCAAATATGGGATTTCAATCCATTACGGGTATTTTGATAAAACATACGATGGGACCACATGGTTGAGATTGGGATTAAGGGTAGTTTAGACCAATTTTAATGCGGTAAAAGTATCGTACGTAATCGTATTGTTTATTTACAGATAGTAAGCAGTAGTTCATCTAAGCTTTTCTTATAGTTACAGTACGATTGATTCATAAATCAATTTATCTAGTCTAACACTCTCTAGTTGCCCAATATAAGTCCTCCCTCGAAACCCCTCTCCTTTACTGTGCTAATTACATTTTTCTATTCACTTTTAACTATTTCCCACAGCTGTGCTTTGAAATAGTAATGCACATTTTTCACTTACTTTTACCACAGACAAAAAGGCTATCCATTTCACCCGGCAACAGATGGTCAGACCCGGGGTCAGACTTCAAATACGAGTCTACGCTACCAATTATGCTCCATTTTGTTTTCGATCGTCGGATTTTACACAAACAAACAAACCATACCCGGAAGGGCCTTTTCCCTCCCTCGTAAGGGCGTGCATGTATGGCTGTGTGCGTGTCCTGGGTAACAGTGAATCAAAACAGTCCCTAAAAGGGAAAGGAAAAAAAAAGATATATTGGGAAAACCATGCCCGTTCCCGATCGCCAGCAACGCTGGGTCGGCTGAATCGATATCAAATCGAGCAGTGGGATCAATCAAATATCAATTCAATCAATTATTTTATTCAATTTTCAAATTCACTCCATTCCGTAGTCCTTTTTTATGTATGTCCCTGGAAAAAGGGCTCAGATCAAACTGTGTGTGTGTGTGTTTTTTTTAATCGAGTCCTAGAGTCAGCAGTTAGGATCATGTATTTATACACACACACAAAAAAAGGGAACGGTCCCAACTCCACACGCTTTTGGGTGTATTTTTTTCAAAGCTTCAAATGCCCTTTTCGCTATCCCAGCTAGTCCTGTGTTACAATGAGACTTTCTGGACCTGGTTTTTAACTACCTCCAAACCCAGCCGCTACGTGTCTTTGGTGGAATACATTTCAGCGAATGATTACCATAATAATAACAAACGAGAAAGAGAGAGAGAGAGCGCGAGTGAGAGGGATAAAGCAAGTGAAAGTGGGATGGAAAAGGGACAGTTTCCAAATAGATATTCCACACCAGTCAGATAGCAGCGGCTGACGCTCCAGGCCGCCGTAGTGTTTTTCATGCTCAGTTCAGTTGATTCTTGGGGAATTTTAACTCCAAAAGGTGCTGTTAGTTATTGAAATCATTGGCAGGTGGGCGCAGCATTACCATTCGACGCACGTTTTCTGGACTTTTTTTTTACTGGGAGGGAAAGCAAAGGGAGATGTGCCTCCAAAGGCCTCCGCTCGGTCCAAAAAATGGTTCATCAGCGTTTGGCAGGCTCGGGTGACGCTGTCACGTCGAAAGTAACACTTCCTTTCGAATGGAGTGAGCCTATTCCTTGTGGACATTGTCAGTGGAAATTATGTTGTCTTTTCCCATCCAGATCCCGGGGATCCATCCACGCTTGCGTCACACAAAGAAAGGACGAGGAAAATTCGGGGAGTACACACCGTCGAATTGAATAATATTAATTCACTTTACAATTTTATGTGTGTGTACGCTTGTCGTCCTTTATTTTTTTTTTACTTTCCGGGAATTTCGTTTGCCTGGGTGAAAATGATCCATCTGAACGTCCGTGTTCCAATACATCCTTCCGTGCAATTGTCATAAAGAGAATGCGAAAGCACAAAGACTAGCCGAATGGGGAGCAAAAGCAAAAAAAAGGAAGTATCTCCACACTCGGAAGATAACAAATTCCGACGGAAATGAATCTGCCGGTACGCTTCCATCGCTGCCAGGCGAGTCATGGGACACATAGAACAGCCACGCGGGACGAAAAGCTCTAAGCTTCCCATCCATTCTGGTTGCCAGACTTACTGCCACGGACACACAGACACGAGCCATAAAAATGTCGTTATTATTTTACAAACATACCAACCGTGGTGGTCCATGTTCAGTTTGGAGAGTTTGTCGTCGTTAGAGTGTGTGTGTGTGTAAGTTGGTTTTTGTCCGAAGCTGTCCCCAGTGCAAAATGCGATTTGAAAATGCATTCTCTGCCTCGGACCCACTCTCTAATGCTGCCCCATCAGGCCGGAAAGCTGCATGCTGCAACAAAGTGCATTCCTGATTCAATTAAATGGCGAGCAATCGTTTTCGTTGTGTCGTAGCTTCGCTGTCGGCGTGTTGTGTAGATTTAAATTCTAAATCGTCCCCCCATGCCGCAGCTTTCTGCAGCCATTTGGCTATTGGAAATGGTTTGCCGGGCTGCAGTGCGGGATGGTGCAAGGGGAATATGTAAATTGTGTTCAGTGAGCGTTCCGATCTAATACCGAAACTAGTGCGCCCGACCCGACCCAGCTGCATGCGGGGGGTGCGACTGTTTACGTTCACGGTTAGAAGTATTTCTAGTTTAAGTTCACCTGTTTTTTTTGTTCTCGGTTGGTATTTAGTTGGTTTCAGGTTTGCAGTGCAAATAAAAAGGCTTTTTTTTGTGAGTGTGTGCGTGCATTTGCTACAGTGCGATGTTTTGCTTCTGGGTTGGGTTGGCTTGGGCTAACAAACTAAATTTCAGCAGCGATTCGATTGAATTTGACTCAAACGGTCCCGCTGCGTGTGCAACAATTGCGATTGCGTTGGATGGAAGTCGTAATTTTGTCGCTTGGTGCAACAGCCGCGATTGAAGCAAAGTGCAACAAAAACCCGTTTTCCGAAAGAAAATCAATTTAGCAAAAACATCAATCAGATTTTTGGAGGCTTTGATTTTTCGTGTGTTTGTTTGTCGTTGAAAGCGCTGTCAAGATTGCAGCTTCGAAGAATCGTAAAAGGGTTTAGAATTTGGCTATGGAGTGCATTTATTAGAAGAGACTGCTTCAAAATGTAAATTTTGTACATTAATATTAATCTTGTACTAGATTTTACTGATTTTAATTTCGTATGTAATGTTGTGCAAGTATCGACTTTGCATTGGGACGATCGGATTGCATGGTCTTTTGCGTATTGGCATGATTTATTTGTCAATTGAATGATCGGTTTAGTACCTTTTGAGATCAACATCTAGACAATCACAGGCTCGGTAAATGACTCTAGGGTAAGTGTACCAATTGTGGCTATAGCACCAATAATGGCTATAACGAACACTATTTTCGCTATAAAACTTTTAAATTGTGTTGCCAAGATTTTTGGTATCTCTTACCATTTTGCTAAGAGCAGCAATTTAAGAAATTAGCGATTTTCAAGCACCTAACCATAATTTTATCTTAAATCATCATTTTGGTGCAAAATATTAGTTATTTAACGACTATACATCAAAAAATACCTTCCTTTCATCAAAAATATGCCATTTTTCCGTAAGTCCATAATTGGTACAACTAACGTTTGGTGTACCAAATATCGTAGTATACTATGGATGCTTTGTTGACAACTGTCGTTTTGGTCGTGGCGCTTAGTTTACAAGTGAACAGTTCGGGTTTCTCGTTGTGATTTTCGCTATCTAAAGTGTTCATATGTGTTTTAAACATCATTTATTTGTAAAGTGTTCGAATCAGTAATCAGTGGAATAATCAGTGGAATGTAATCGAATCAGTTTCACCAAAATAATGCAGTCTTGAATGACTTTCATACGAAGAAAGTGAAATCTGAAGCCGCTCGTGTCGCCTTATTGCCAAATACGCTCTTGTTCTTCTTTGATCAATAGTTAGTGCTAGTCTTGACCAGAAGTATCTTGGCCAGAAGATAGTTGAACTATGGCTACGATTCTTCATTTAAACAAATTCAAACAGACCACCCTGATTTGTGCTCCTCTTCGTATCGCTGCACGGTAGCCGGCTTCGGTATAGCTTCCAGGTGATATGAAGGATTGTCAGGAGATATAAAATGTGTCCAAATGTGTGAAGGATTAGCCCCATCAATTGTGCGATTGATTGAGCGTGGATATCAACACAACCAGTAATAGAAAACGGATATTTTAAAATGTTAATTTTACGTATTTAATGGTGGTTACATACTTATATTGCTGCAGTGAACTTATTATTACTTGATTTCAGTTAAACCAATGTCACAAGGTAATTTTTGGTGTGAATATCTACGAGTTTTTGCATACAGCCACAATTGGTACAGCTATGGCGAATTGCTAGGAACACTATAGCCATGATTGCCACCTTGAGATGCAATTTTGAATTGAATTAGTCGAGTATTTTGATAAATACTGAGTGTTAATAAAAAAATATCCCTTGTGTTTTACACAGTGTAGACTACAAGAAAACATAAAGACTTTTGTCCTTTTTCTCAGTATTTATTTTTACAATGGTAAAATCAGTATCTTTATGACATATTATATCCATAATTGGTACACTTACCCTATATAACATAAAAAATAAAGCATTATCATATCGACTTCTTGTTTTTCATCGAATGTCTCATCGATCTTAGAAGCTCTTTTATGCCTTTATGAACATAGATCACTATTTACTTTTTCTTCCAGTCATATAGCGTCATTGGGTTCGAGTTTCGATAGAATTTTATTATGTCATTTTCATTTTCAATCAACAATATTATCTTTAATGAAAGATACTTTCATTGTTTCATGCCATTCATAATTCCAAGCTCCATTTTCTTTATAAAAAAACATTCTACATTCCACTCTCTACACTGAGCCGACAACATTTCATACAACAAAATAGTCCACAAGGAGCCACATTTTATCGTGAAATTAATTTTCAACAGCTCCACCTATTGTGTGAAAAATAAAATAAACTTTCCATCCCCAACCTTTCCCTTATCCTTTCACGAAATTCCATTAAAAAATCGATGCTTGTAGGCAATCCCCAAAATGCAAACCCTCTTCACAGCGAGCAGCGAACGGTCCGGAAAAACTTCTAAATCTTTGGTCAATTCAAACGCTGTTTCTCGGTCCGGTGGAAGATGCAAAAGCTAGCCAACAGAACGCCCCCTTGCACTCCAAGCAGGTCGTTGTTTGTGTGTGTGTCTGTGTGACCGAATGCGAAGGCAAGGATTAAATATTATTGGACAAAAACGGTGGCAATAGTTAAGGCTAAACGCAAAAACCCCTAAATACGTTAAACGCTGTACATGCTGCTGCTATATGCAACGTGATAAGGCGGGTTTTTGCTGGGTACGTGGTACGACGGTGGTACGTGGGTACAGCTCAAGTGGCCCGGATGGTTCTAAAATATTGGTTAGCACATGCAAAACTGCATGCATACACACGGACACCGCAAGAGCAACGCTTTAAACATTTTAAGCCCGTACCCCCCCGGGAAACGGTAGGGTATTGGCCGGTAGTCTTAATCCACGTCTCGACCGCAAATGTATGTTTAACAGATAAAAACTTTACTTCCTTCTGGGCCGAAGTGAGCGAAACGCTTCAATATCCGTTGCACGGGTTTCCCCTTCGCAGTGGAACGAACTGCCAAGGGGTTCTGCTGTCCGAGGTTAGCTTGGCGTACATCATATGGCTAATGTGGCCACCACTCTGTTGGGACAACAGACGGGAAGCAGTAACAAGAGAGACCACACTAAGGGGCGGGAGTTGGAGGCTAGAAGTTTGGAGAAGACACTGTGAAGGATCTTCGGGGAACTCTGAGCAAACGAACTCGTTGCATCTCCGGCGACACGGAAGAGCAGTTGTTTCGAAAGCCTTCAGAAACTTGTGCTGTCCACACGAACGCATTCTTCCCTTGCCACTCTCCCGTGCACACACACACACACACACATGGTGCCGCGCGTGGAATGGTCAAATTTTAGCCGGAAAGATGCACAAGGATAAAGTTCCGCACAACAATAGTGGGTGGGAGTTTAGTTTTTGGGAGTTTTGCGAGTTTTCTGGAGCTTTCTTCACAAGTGTTCGCCCGGTACGTCCATAACGATGCTGCCAAGTGACGATTACATCCGGCTTGATCACGGATGACCGGCGCAAAGCAATGACGTGAGGGAGAGAGGAGGTGGGCGTAAGAGTAATTTATAAATCATGATTTCGACTTTTACGCTAAACTTTTTGACTCGATAAATCATGCATTCAGGGGGGGTGAGTGCTGCAGACACAAGGCAGGCCAGGATGGCATCGGGCTGATAGTGATGGGAATTATTAAATATTCTACGATAAGGGTGTGTTGTTTTGGCTTGTTGTTTTCGTGTCACTACTGCAGTTTACATCGGGCCAAGTTTTTGGGCCAGAAGTGTGCGTGTGAGTGTTGGGTTTCATCGTCCGATGGCTGGTCTTTTGATGCCAGATTAAGCTCAAATCATTGTAAAACAAGTATATTGAATGGACGTCACGCATCAGAATGACGTGTTAATCTTACACCCAAAGCCTGGCTTACAATTAATAGATATAGCAGGGTGTATGAATGTTCCTGCTCGCATGGGAAAGATAATTATGATTTTAATAGGGACATACTAATTTATAATAGTGTTACCCGTACTCCTGCAGAGCAGGTTTCGCGTAGAGTCGGATTGAGGTGGTTAAAATCGAAGTATACTAGCATATCTGTAGACAGATAGATGTTGTTGTTGTAAAATTACAGAGGTTTTGAACCTCGTGGGTCTCTTTCGCCTCTTTGAAGGGGCAAGGAAGGGAAAAGGGTAGGAAGTTGACAGATATAAACTATGTACTATCGAACAGGTAAATAGTTCATTACTTTAAAGCTTAAAATTGTTTCTTAAAATCACCTTACTGCTGCCTTGTTTTTCCTATCATAAGATATGCTTCTGTTGCTTGGATCTTCAATCAAACCTTCAGAATTCAGGTACTAAGAATACAGATCGGGCCGGTCTGGTGGTACAGTTGTCAACTCGTACGACGTAACAACATGCCCGTCATGGGTTCAAGTCCCGAATAGACCGTGCTCCCATACGTAGGACTGACTATCCTGCTATGGTAACAAAAAGTCACTGAAAGCCAAGCTCACTTTACCAGTGGGTACAGGCAGGCCTTGACCGACAACGGTTGTTATGCCAAAGAAGAAGAAGAAGAAGAAGAATACAGATAAATACTAACAGAGTCATACTCAATTTCCTCCTCATAGACGCTTAAACAATTGTTAGGATTAGAAAGAGACGAAGACATCAGCCCATTTATCTCTGTGTATGTCTCTATGGTCTTCGTAGAAGAATACCTTTGTTTCTAACAGAATTCAAAAACCTGTAAATAGCTTCAGGTATTGTACTATTGATATTGTTTTTTGGGACAAAAACTTCAATCATTGCCTAAGTGTTGTCGATATACCCGTCAACTATCGGAAATATTTTAGAAATGTGGATGCCATGTTTGCCAGCTATTGAGCCTATTACAGCTAAAAATCCATGATATAGACCTCAAACACAATGGTAAAACACAAGCAAAAAGGTTAATTCCTTTGAAGGCGACAGTCAAACACTTAGAGCCTCGTTTGGCTGAGATTTCAATCATCTATAATTTTTTTACGCTTGCCCATATAACAATCATCGAATTTTGAAACAGCAAAAATGTAGACAGATAAAAAAACTGCCATAAAATGACCGTTTGTGTGCGTTGCAGCATATAGGACGGGTTTTATGGACGGTATAGCATATCGTATGAGAGCACAGGACCATAAACGTATTACCAAAGAGTGTAAAGTTAATTTCAGGACAGCATTAAATTTAAACTTTTTTCGAAACGTTTATTTGTAATAAACCTAGGAAAGGATAGTACACATTTCTTATTAATTGATTCAAAAACAAAAACCTGGTTATTTGAAAAAAATAGGAAACTTTTCTCATAAAAGTATGAATGTCACAAATGACACCTCAACTCGTTACAAAATCGACCATAATGTGCCGTAACGATCGAATAAAATCTTTATTTCAAAATGCCCAGTTCAGCATCACACCATATCGGATGCATTTTTTTAAACCTGTTTATCTTTTTTTTACACGCAACACACACACACATTCTTCTTCCTTCATTGAAGGCGCGCGCGTAAACAGCCCGGCCGCCACCGCCGCTCAATAAAGTTAAGAGAAGCGACCATAAACATGGCTTTAACGAGGTGGAATTTATGTTTCCCTCTCTTCCATCCGTCATCACCCTTAATGTGTGGCGCATCACCCAGCCGACGTGCGTTTTTCTGGGTGCGTGTGCGTATGTAATTTAGCTTCAGCTCCAAAAACGAGGGAGGGGAGGTTGGGGTGGGCAGCATTGTGGCGTGGCGAGTGTTCTCCCAATCACCCAATTTATGTTGTTCGATTAAATTAATTAATTTCATTAGACATCAGGCGACCGTCAGCTTCGATTGGTGTGCGCTCGATCGGTTCGATTACGGTGACTACGGTGTCCTCGCCGTTGTTGACGCGTTTGTTTGTTTTAATCTGTTTTCATTTATTTCTTTCCCCGCTCTCAACACCACTCATCCCGCTTCGCCTTTGAAAGGGACGTTCAGGCTTTCCACGCATAAATCGGCATTCCTTCCATCAGCCTGCCAGCCTGACGGGATGCACGGATTGTTCCTGCGTTGATGTTGATGTGTGTGTAAGGGAAAATTTATCTTCTCATTTTCCCCGCAGCAGACAAGGAAGGACTGGGAGCCATCACCTTCCAAGTGTAGTGACATTAAGCTGACACCATTCAAACCACCGCCTCAGGACGGAAACCACTTTCTTGGGAGCAGTACATCACGCAAGAAAATGGAGCCAGCCTTATTATTTGGGGGGGCGGGGCGGTTCAGAGTGGGAAGAAAGCCAGGTGGCCACAAAATCTGTCTGCCGCTGCTGACTTTTCACTTCCGATTAATGTGCATGCGTGTGTGTGTGTGTGTGTGTGTACGCCGTACGTTCCCCCGAAGCAGCTGGGCGTGTGGAGTAATTAAATTAACTTGCCACCTTCGGCTAAGTAACTGGCTTAATAAGCCCGTACTTGTGCACATTACCGCTTTGACACCTTGGCGGCTGTGTCAACATACATGCAGCGCAATTTATTTATTCATGCCCGGGCTGCCAAGACACGGAGAGCGAGAGAAATGCATTACCAGAGATGCAGCGGGGGCACCGAAGGACGGGCTTACATCGTTATAACACAGCATCGATTCCCGCCAGCCCGTCGGACGCACACGTTCCTCGCCCCGTACGCCGATATCGATGGCGAAAGATGCTGCTCGTTGGCCGAACAGATGTTGCCAACGATGCTTGCCATAAACATTGCCGGCTGCTGCTGCGGCACAATGCGACAAGCAGCTCACTGGGCCGGTACAGATTAGACGAGTGAGCCATTCCCAGCAGATAGCACAATGCATGTGTGTGCTAGTGTGTGTTTACCACCCCTTTGCCCTTTGCATAATGCAGAAGATGTACACACAATGTGCTACCCCAAAATCCCAGGACTATCGGGAAGCCCCTACATACACAGGGAGAACAACTCATTGTAACCAACTTTTTCGGCAGCACCCAAACGGCAAGCCAACCAGCAAGCCAACACAACACTGCCTCCCCCGAAATACAATCTCCCCAAAAAATCCCAAACCCCGAAAATGAGCCCCTCCTTCTTGTGCTGTGGGGAGGCGTTCTGCTGGGTGTGAAAGAAAAGTTTGGCAAGAGGCAGTGGCAGCAAACAGTAAAAAGGGGAAGAACGTTCTTAAAGTTTGTGTCCCCCTAACATTGTTGCCGACGGTGCCCCGTTCCTTCTTTTATTCCGCAAGAAGAAAAGCCCCGGGTTTTAAAGGAGCGCTTGCACGGGGGCTGTAAAGAGGGTACGTCAAAGGGTGTTTAAAACCGCATCAAAGGACTTCTCTTGGGTAGGTGCGTGTGTGTGTGTGCCTAAGCTTTGGCACCAGGTTTAAGCTCCGGTAGGATAATAAATTGCCCACAAATGGGGTTTTCGGAGGAGCGTTGCAACGAGCAAGAAGCAGGGTAACATTGCTTTAAGGAAGTGATTTGAAATTGTCCCAAAACGCACTAAACAAAGCTGAGGCTTGCTGCTAGGTTTGCTGGGTGCTGCCCAGCATCGTACCGGGAGCACTTAGCGCTATTAGTTTGGAGTTGAAATTTTGATTTGCTTTCTGTGGGTTTAATTTAAGCGATTGCGGGCGAAGTGTGTGTGTTTTTGGAGAGCTTTAAGGTTGGCGAGATGGTTGTGTGGATAAGAATAATTACATTTGTATTTCTTCCCTCATCGCAGCTAGGTCACGAGAAACTTTCGTTTTCTACTAAAGAATTTATTCTCACTCTGCTGTTTTTATCGTAAAACTGTGGAGCACAAGATTCTCGAGATTATTAAAGCTAAAACCTAATAGAAATGGACAGGTCCAATAGTCAAGCTTAAAGATATTAACGTCAAACCAATCTTGCTTCTTCAATATTCTTCCCAGAAGGTCCCAGAAAAAGAGCCCTTCCTTGCGCAAAGGGAACATAATCCTTGTTGTTAAATGATGCATAAGAACATATCTTATATAAAGCTGCTCTCGGAGCTTTGGCAGCCTCACTTCATCTCGCAAAGCAAAGTGAACGTGCAGAAGAGCTGAAGATTTGAAAGGGGATCCCTTATAAGCATCTTTGAAGTATTTATGGTAACGAATACGACGAACTAGAAGCGAACCAACCGGTTCGGGGGCGTCTCGGACAGTCTAATTGATTTGTCGTGTAGTCTATGCTTCTTCAGCATCTTGGTTGCTGATTATGTTTGTGTGTTCTGAAATTGAATGCTGCATCTTCTGTGCTGTAGCGTAAGTTATTTTTGGGGCAAGGGTTATTAAGTTCGTACCGTATTTGAATATGACGTGTTCAGCAACCGCTCAGTGAAGTGCAGTGAGCAGACAGCACAAGAAGATGCGTAAAGTTTCAATTAGAATTTTCGCCAAAATTTGAATGAAACAACCCTCAAGAAGGGAAAGCGAAATTGGCAAAGTAGACAAAGACAGGGGTCATTTCATACGGTGCCGAAGATGACTGATGAACCGGGAAGAACTTCAAGGACACTGCTATTAGTTTATGTCTTGATTTTAAAATAGAAAATAACATCAAGGACAAGACTGCTGCGAAGGAATTTAATTTATTAGCAAAAAGGAAATTAGGGATTTTCCAAAAGTTTACATGCAAACTCTCATCAATCTTATTCAGTCACTTAATCAGCCACATGTCTGTTCTTGCCATATGGAGAACATGAACATTTAAGGAAAACAACTTTACAGTACATAATTAAAGTATCTATTCCTTTTCCATAGTATAATGAGCAATAACGGGTTTCTGTGTGGTTGAGATACACACTTCATGAACGTCTCGTGACAGGATCTCATACAGAAACTTCACAGAATGCTTGCCGCACTCGTTCTAACAACTGTATAAGAAAGATATGAGAATTCCTTTAATATGAATATTTTAAATCGGTGTTTTGACTGAAAATCTGTTCCGCGATGTCAAACTTGTTATTCTTCTTATTTGACACAACAACTTTTATCGGTCCTAGACGCCTACAATGAGCCATAAATGGATTTGCCTATTCAAAGCTTCTTGTGATTTGAGACTCGGTCCATTCAACCTTTGAACTTATGTTGAATTCGTTGTTAAGTCGCACGACTTTTTGACTGTTCCATTCGGACTGCTGATTTCAAACGGCTGTCCACTGTCAGACGAGTTTTACGACTACTTCCAAAATTTCAAAGATAGCCTACAGTGTTGATAACTCAGTATGTGAACAACCACACCCAATGTTACTAATAAACAAAAAAATCTATCTTTCTTTTTATGTAAACAATAAACCTAGGCTTAAGTAGGTTTATGATAGTAGGTTCTGGGCATAATCCAGGTCCATTATATACATAAGATAAATGGCGTTAGCACGTACCTTTTCAATAGTTGGTAGACATTACGAATATCCCTATTCATGTTCTGGTTGGTAACTTTATTACGGTTCTGGTCTCAAAAGATTTGCTTTGGTTAAGGCGCTGAGCTATAGTTAACCTAAAACAACCCACTCTCTATTACTGACGTTGGATCAGTACCACTCTTGGTGTCGGTATTAGTTTTTGTTGAAATTTTTGAGGTTCCAATATCATTTCTTTTTAACGAACAGGCTATTGAAAACATTTCATTTATAAATAAATTAAAAGTAAATTTATTCAGAAAGGTACCCTTAATTTAAAATGATCAATAAAATGAGCTCAGCTCAGTTAATCTTTTGCTCCTAATCCGCACAACAATCCGCATTATGCCGATTAACCTATCTGATCAATAAACAGTGAATACGTTATTCATTCATGTTTTCTACTTTAAAACCATTATCGTCTGCCACGCTTTAAGCTCTAAACATAAACACACACGCGCGCGGACATCATCGCGTGTAACAACACCCGCATCTAATGCCAGACACTCGAACACAACAACAAAAAAGCACCCCAACCAAATCCCTCCTCCCCACAATAAATAACGCAGCTGATAACGCAACCGTGAACACAAAAATCATATCAAACGCAAATCTAATACGACAGGCTTTGCGGCTGCCGGATCGCGTTTGGTTTAATTTAAATGCAATCCTCCACTAAATCATGAATGAAACTTTTAATAAAATACCTTCCCTCTCCTAGTCCTCCTCCTCCCTCAATGTGGCAGTGAGTGGCAGGGATTTGTGTAGCGAAAGCGCATTTTAGAAATGCGAAACAGCGATGCGAAATGCACAGCAGCACCGATGAATAGGTGAGGCATAGGTAGCGCTATCGGAACAAACGGCAACACGGCTATAGAACACACAGCATCAAAAGCATGCTGCGCCATTCGCCTGTACGGTTGAAAAAGCTAACCGGGTTTGATGCAAAATCAATTGATTGAATACATAAATTGATTGTATGTAAATGGAGTGTGGGCAGGGTGTGTGTGTGAGTGTGTTCGTCTTCGGTGGACACAGGAGGAAATGTGCAGGCAAGCGTTTAATTCCCGGCTTTTTCCCGCTGTGTCTGTGTGTCGAGGGGTTTGATTGATGATTCACAGCCGGTGGTTGATTTGAATTTCAACATGTTGCTCTATCATTTCGCTTCGAGGTTCGCGCTTTACATGGAAAGGCGGAACGGAACTGTCCAGCTTCATACACGCCATCCGACTCAATCGTGCAAACCGGTGGCCTAATAAATGTTAGGTACGGGCGCGAGTTGTGCGACAACAACAGAAAAAAACACCCCATGAAACCGATCGAACGTGCAAATGGGTTCGAATTCTCGTACTAATTAAGAGCGCGCATATGTGGTCGAGCAAATTGTGACAGGAGTGTAGGGAGTAGTGGGTGTGTGAGATGAACCTGCTATTTTTTTCGGGGGGTTTGGGTTGTTGTGTTCTACCCAGTCTCATCAAACTGTTGCACAACTATTGCATAAACCAACCTGCACCACGATGTCGCACGAACGTGACACCAGCATGCCAGAATAATCGACGTATTTGTATCCATTGGGCTGGGCGACGGCCGAAAACGGACCGAAAGCTAGGTAGGGACAGTTTTTCCACCGGCACACTGTGTTAGATAGAAAGTAATTTCAATCGTTTTTTTTCGCATTTTTTATCAGTATTGCCAGGTGAGGCCAGGAACAATCGAATCGTAATGCGACCAGGTGGATCGGGTTTCCGACATTCGAGCACGGGCGTCAGCGAGTATCCGGTTTTTAGTGCTGCCTAATTGGTGCTGGGTGGGTGTGTGTTTTTTTTCTTTCTCCCTTTTCACCCCCTTTCAATCCCTTGTTCTATCGATTCGTGTGTGCGTGTGCACGATTGGTGGACTTGTTTTGTGAACAAATTTGATTTAACTATGCACAGCAAACAGCGTGCCGTATGACTCTCTCGGTGCTGTTTGTGTTTGGGTGTGTGTCGTTCGCTTTTCATTGAATTTTAGTATGTAACAGGTTGTAAAGGTTGTAAATAGGAGCTGTTGCACATAGTTGCAAGTTACTTCTCGGTGTCTGCTGTATATAACATATTGAATTATTTACCTTTTTTTTATGTACCTGGCTGTAATAAGCATTAACCCTGGGCAAGGCAGAACTTAAGGAAGTTCATTAAAAACCCTGGGTGCCATTGAAAAAAGATGGAGTTTCCGTACAATATTTAGTTTATCGTCTTTAAGAATTATAGTAACGAACATATTGTTTCCAAAATATTTTCCAAGCTAACAAATTCACTCTTTTAAGGATATACAATGACATCGATTTAATACATCAGTTTATTGTTTTTACGGTAAACTTCACTCATACGATTGCAACACTGGGCACTATTCTTTAAAGGGTTGGTTCATAGACTAATTATCGTCCTTCAATGTGAAGAGAGCTCAAATGTAGTTAAAAAGTAATACAACATAAGCCTAAGATAGATAGAGAATACAGACCAGGACACATCTTTGTTCTACTTGGCGTAACGTCCTACGCGGGCATGACGGCCTAAACAGGATTTCGAAACTTATTCAGGTACAACGCAGCCTGATAATTCAGTCCATGTCTGTGATGTCCATGTCCAGTCCATGTCAGGCATGTTGTTAGATCCTTAGGAATCTTCCAAAAAGGGTAAAAAACAAAGCTCAACCTAACCTATCAGCAATAGAATCAAGAATTGGGAAATATTAGATTTTTGATTTCATTGTCTCATCAACATGTCGAGGCTTTTAAATGTTAAATTAGGATTGCATCTGGCAGCTTCTTAGAAAATTTCAAGAAAGTGAACATTTATGCATCCATGAAATAACAATGCGAATGAAGTCTGTATCAGCTAAATAAACCATAATTCTATAATTCACCCGTTAAGATCGTTTTGGTGACATTTAAATCCCAACTGATCGCCTCTCAGGATATGTGGAGAGCTATAGAGTCTGCTATCTGGTGTCATTTGAAATGTTATCTGGTTACATTTGAATGACGAGGTCAACACATCGGAGTGCGCAAACTAGATCTTTCAGCTCGGAGATCTTGTAATTATTGCCCTTCAATTATTTTGTGCTTTGACGTGAGAGACTCAAGTGACTGACGATCTTGGAATGAAATGATTCCGTAGAAGGCAAGAAAGGAACATTTAGATGTCATCCAGCTCTCCATGGTCCTTGAAAGTTCATGCTGTTGTGGAAACTATATGTTGACTTTAAATTGAAATAAATCCTCTGATCTTAATTTAAGTGGTGAGCTTATATTAAAGATGTGATTCAAATACCAAGAAGTCATGTTCAACCATTTTATGGAAGTTTGTCCGGTAAATAAACAATGACTTAAGATGAAACATTGTAACTATAGATATATTTTTGTATTGTTTATTAGGCCGCAATGTGAGAGTATTCTTTGCTGGATATTCGTCAAAGTAGTTCTGTTCATCCTATCGCACGAATAAACAAATTATATTCAGTCCAAAAACTCTGCTCAAATGCTGATGCCGATTTGGCTCATCCACTCTTATGTCATCTACAGTGTAACATCAGTCCACCTGCACCAAAGCCGCACACATCCCGCATGTTTGTCCCGTTCCGATACCGAGCCCGCCGGTTTGCAAACCGTGCGGTTAATGTTGCGGTTTCCGTGGATTGATTGTTTCGGTTCGAAACGATGGTGTACGGCAAGGTTTGTTTAAATGGCTTTTTTGTGTGTTGCTGCTGCTGATGCCACGACTCTTGAGATGCCCCCATTCATTTGCCAAAGCTTTACGCGAGCTTAACGCACAGCCACCGAGAAGAGCCGGGCCGGGCTTACGCGTGCGTGACGTTTGCATGTTTGCTCGCGCGGGTTGCTGTTTACGAATGCTAGTTTGAATACATTACTCGTTTTTTTACACCCCGTTTGGCATCAAGTCGGGGTCAACGAGTGAAACGAGTTGTGTTTCAGCCTGATGGGCCACCCAACGTTGTGTTGTTTTTTTTTGTGTTGCGTTTGAACGCGTACGTCGTACCTCAAGTTCACACATTAACCTCGGAGCAATGCGTCACTTTTCGCTAAAAACTCGTGCGAAGTGTTTGTGTTACACCGGGCGTGGGATGGGAGGGGTTTCGCGTTACGTTTGCGTGCGTTATGCCCCGGAGCAAGATCACAATCCACCACCTCGCCTGGTCAAACTCTCCAGTTGAGCCGACTGGCGTGGGCTGCATGCTGATAAGCAGTGCGGGAGAAGGAGTGCGAACGGAGCGTGTTTATTCCATTAAAGCTCATCATTTATTAATTTATCATCCAATTCCGATCGGGCCTCTGGTGGTGGTACCGAGTCCAGCCAGTGGACTCTCCGCTGCGTTCCGGCCCCCTTTACGCGCGCGCGTTTGTTTGTTTTGCCGCACCGGGCCCGGGCACGTCCGCGCACGGCGGTCGCGCTTACTCGCGCTTCCATCATTGCAGCAGGTTTCAGGCTCCAGCTTCTCACGGCCGATTGACTTCCCGCACCGCATGGGCCCACCGGCGGCTGTTCAGTTGCTTGTCCGCGGTCAATTCTGTGTCGTTTTTTTGTTGTTGTTCTGTGTCTCTATTGCTCTGCCCTGACCCAGGCCCCTAACCGGAATGTCCTATCGTTTGTTTTCCGGCACAGGAAACTCGACACCCCGCCGTTCGACCCAAGGGTTGTTGGGACGCGTTTGTGTGTGCCCGTGCCCTGGGTGTGTGTGCACACGCTGTCTGTTTTATGTTATATGGGTTATCTCTTCCCTTCTCTCTCTCTCTCTCTCTATCTCTTTTTCTGCCTCTCCAACGCTTGCTGCTCATGCCTAATTCTCTAATTTCGACGGCGGCCCTTCTATTTCGTTATTCTAATTCAATCGAGATACGGGATCTTATGCAATATAAATTATCGACAACCGGAAGCCGGACCCGCACCGATTGTGTGTGTGTTTATGTGTGAGTGTTTTAGGAGAGTTTTTTTACACACAAGCACAAACAAAGCGGGTCCGGCTAGTATTCTGGAAGGTTTTTTTTACTCTTCTTCACGTGCTATCTGCACGTTTTTGAGGGTCGAGTACTCCCGAACTCCCCACAGGATTAGGCCGATGGCGGTGGTGGTGTTGGTGGAGATGGTGTGGAGTCTTCCTAACTGCCCCACACCGGTAGCGAGGCTTTAAATAATTTAATCCGCAACTAGAACCAATGCAAAATGCAAACGGAACTAGTGTGCCTCGTTTATCATACATTTTTGTATTGCGGAGCATAACATTTGTAGCCACCGTGTAGTAAAGCTGTATGATGCTGTGCGAGTATGGTGCTGTATACAAGTATGAACCACAATGCGCGTTACAACAGCCAACAAAAAAGGGATAATAAAAAGGAACGACTACGGGATGATTACGGTCGCTAGCTGCCGCTGCTGCTGCTCCTGCTGCAGCAGCATGCTCATCCCTCAGTTCTAATCTCAGGTGAAGGTAAGTCCTCTACGTAGCTCTCAAGATTTATTGCTGTTTTCTCTTTGTGTGTGTTTTATGGCTGTGTTTGTGAGTGGGTTTTTGTTGGTGTGTGCAAATTTATGTAGCTTGGAACAAAAACACAGCACATAGAATAGGAATAGGAGGAGCATATGAGTTCATGGGTTTTTGGAATTATGTAAAATATATATGCCCCTGTGAAGGTATGTGAAGGTATGTACGCTGTTTGGAAATAGAAACACTTCAATTGAATTTCATTTGAATGATTTACATGCAATATTTATTTTATTGTGCATTGGTTTGCTTACCTGGTATTTTAAAGGAAGCCACTTACCTATATTGGGTTGTTTCGTTTTTTCATGACGGTAAGATATAACGTTTGGATTTTAATATTTTTGGATGCATTCATTAACCTTAGTATTTTACTGACAACAGACACACTAAACTTCTGAATATATCTTAAATTTTGTTATTATTACAGTTTAAATTTAATAGTTTTTAGTTCGTAATAGCCAAAATATGTGAAGAAGACAAGGATATACGCAGATTTGTAATTTATGTACATGATAATTTATATGAACTGAACATATCTTTGATATTTCATAACAAAATTAGCTTCTCTCATATCACAATATCCTTTTATTGTGCTCCAGTTAGGCCTGTTTTAGAGTTTGCTTCAATAATTTGGATACCAATTCAAAAATACAGAATTGAACGGCTAGAATCAATCCAAAGAAAATTCACACGCGTCCTTTGGTACCGTCTGAATTGGTCTCGAGACGCTACTTATCCCTGCTACCGTACCAGGTGCCTACTTTTTGGACTGGAATCCCTCAAACACAGACGAATGACGGCTCAGTGCACTTTCTTACATAAACTCATTAGCGGATTCATTGACGCCTAGTCCATTCTCAAAATAATCCATTTTTAGATCGGACTTCAGGACGACGGAATTTGGCTCCAAAGACCCTTTACTTCTAAGGCTTAATGCATATAGCTCTTTATACAATACTGTCGATCGTAACGTTAGTTTAAATAATCTTAAAATTATTCTTCGTGGCACATATTGAAGATCACAATCATTAGGTTATTTATTTATATATTTAATAACCGTTTTCACTTTCGTCATAGCTACCTGTTTGTAATTCGTTATCTCCATGTTTTGTGTGATGTTAATTTCAGATAGGTCCATTGTTAGCCAGTGTATTGAAGAATCGAGAATAGTTAGGTAGGCCAGTCTAGGTTGGATGACGTAATTAAATAAATATAGAGAAATTCTAATTATGATAAAAATCATTGAATTGAATTTTTCTAGTTTCCAAATTTGTGAGTTCCTGAACCAAAGAATATCTTTTTCGGAATACACTATTTAGATGTTCTCCGGAATAATACAGTATCTACTTTACTGAAGCATTTGAAAGACTTTACATTGTTAATGTGAGTGCAATGTATGGAAAGATTTATAAGTTATTTTTGCCGGTATATCTTATGAGCTTCTAGCAAGGGCGTGGATATGGCAGTATGAGAAATAACGCTTCAAAACTCGAGTAGACACTCAACGTAACTTACTATTGAAATCTTTCAAGTTAAAGCATTATTCAACTGCCAAGACCTTCAAGATGAAAGAATAACGCAAAAATTAAAATAATCTAATTGACTATTTCACATCACAAGAAATGTCATTCTTCTGCAATATTCTTCTCGTGCTCAGCAGAAATCATTTCCAACCACAATCTCACCGTTCCAATGATTTATGTACACGCCTCATTATGCGATCATTTTTAAGCCATAAAAAAGGCGCAGCTTCACTTAAATCACGCAACAAGAAGCATCTCAGGAGTTGCACAATCCGTAGCGCGCAAAGATTCGCCAAATTTGGGGACTCGTTAATTGAATTTCCTGACAATTTCCGGCACGCTTTGCATCCAACGCCGCTCAACCGCTTGCGTTGTGTTCTGTTTGGGGACTGGCTGTGAAGGACACTTGAAAGTGCCGTAATAAATTTCATAAATAGAACGAATGTCCCGAATTCTTTGCCGCATCAAAACTCTCTCCCTCTCTCTCTCTTCTTCTCTCCTTCTCCCACTCACACAATGTTATGCTACCCTTTTATTTATTCCAATGAAAAGTATTTTCTGCCGTAACGAGCATCTTTCCAACCAACCAGCCAGCCAGCCAGCCAGCCGACTGTGATGCTTGTCCGCCGTCCATCATCGTCAGCCAGGGATTGGGACGGATTTGGACGCTGAGCATACCCATCCCAACCGAACCACTGGCGAAAAGATGGGGTTGTGTGTGTGTGTATTTTTTTTGCAGGCATAACAAGATGGAAAAACGTAGCCGTGTGCGCCACCGTGGTTGTAGTAAGGTGGAGCAGCGGTAGAATCCAACAAACCCCAACCGGTAGGTTCGGCTGTAAACTGTGTTCTTCCCGCGCTTAATTGAGTTATGAAGGCTGCGAGCAGTAAATCTCCGACACCGCTCTCCCTGCACCAAGTTCCCGTTTCTATTGCGGACGCTTCCGGGTTGGAGGGAGTTGCTGATGGGGCTGGTCGGCTGGGAGCAAAACTTTTTCCCATCTACACACACAAACCTCCACCATGGCGAACACCGACGCGTTCCAATTTCACCTTGAATTGCCACGCTCCAGACGACCGGTGAGGATCATTCCAATGTCTGTGAACTCTCGGTGTGGACTCTCGGCGTGGAGAAGGATGAGACTAGCAAGTTTAAAGCCATCCTCTGTTAAACCGATGCCGTGGCGAAGAACGAGATGCAACGAACCAGAGAGCTGCATTGGAAAGAGAGAATGAGAAGCGTAAAGCACGGCGACCGGGCATCCTTTGCAACTTTCTAACCTCGAACGACCTTTCTTCTTGGTGAAACCGTAATGGACGCTCACACATCGCCGAGCCAGCGGGAAGGGAGTCGAAGCGTGAAGCGAAGGCGGAAAAGTTCTGGTAGAAGAAATCTGCCATCTTTCCCACCACCACTACGAAGGCTGTATGGTTTAGGGGCTGCTGTCCAGAGCCCGCTGGTTCGGCCAGTCCAGTTGGAATGCTGGCAGCGTAGAAGGGATTAATTTTGCTGGTGTTCAAATCTTCCGACACGGTTCCACGATTTCTTCGGAGCGGTTTTTGGCTGGAATGCGCCAGCGCTGCCAGAAGGTGACAGAAGGCGTAAGAAATTATGTGCCAAAGTGTGCCCGAAGCAAACAGTCCAGATAAAGGTTTATTTTATTTGTGTTTCTTTAGCAGCTCTTTAACCCCGGGCAGGAGTGCAAAGACGGGGCTCCTACAGGGTTGGATGGAGTAGTGGGCTAGCAAACTTTGTTTTTCTCCCACAGTTACTGCGCTGGGAGGGAGAAAGAGCATAAAAGTTTGGTTTTATATTGGCGGTATAGCTTAAGCCGAAGCGATAGAATTTTTAACGAGCAAAAAGGGTAAATATACGCCTACGATAGGGATTGAACGGTTGAAGGCAACATCGTAACAGTCGTTACGATGAATATTAACGCTGTTTTGGGTAATTAATTTACCGCGTCAAAAACGAACTTCCAGCATAAAGTGTCCAATTTTAAGAATAATTTTGTATTTATTGTATTTTTTAATTGCCCCTGAAAGTAATTGCGATTAATAGATTATTAGAGTATCATTAATAGAAGACTCCGGTTTGGTGGTGTATATAATTCACTGATCCTCTGTAGTCTGGTGGTTATAGTACTAGATTCATTTAGATATCAAAAGTCAACTATAATTATGAGTATAATTCAGTCACTTTACCTTTATTGGTTATTTGATTGCATCCTATTTTGTCATCATCATCATCATCATAGGCTCTAATTTCGAAGCTATTTTAAAATTGTTCTAAACATTTTTGTAATGTTTTTTAGTATATTAAGGCTTCAAGTTCTCCCTTTGTACTACATATCATAATTGAAAGCTTTTTCTCTATCAACAATTCATCTGTTTTTAATATTTTCAGATAAAACCAACATATGTAACTATTGGTACAATTTATTTCCCATATCCAATGTATGTTTTAACTTTCACACATTAATATCATCAATATAAAAGTGTTACTATTTGTATTTGTATGTTGGTGCCTTTTTATTCTTTTAGTAAGAAATGTAAAGATGATATTGAAAATCAATTCCCAATAAATTGTATAATATCATTGAAGACATGGAAAGACTTAACCAAATAGCGTAAGTTTGGAACAAGTTTCACATCGCTTGCTAAAACTCACAGCATCTTGTTGTCATTTGACACATGAGTCACACATAATTCCATCATACGGTGGCAGATTCAGATCTAATCTTACCTGAGTGCCTTAACTAATATTACCAAAATGCTGAAATGCTGAAGATCTTCAAACATATGCCACATTGACCAAACCACTATGCTTATGTAAAGATAATAACGTCAAAATCATTTAAGAATACAAGAGTCAATGTGATTTCAAACAAACAAACACAACTCTACACTGCCATTTTGACTTACCACAACAAAAAACTTCAAACCTACCCACATCATTCGTCAAATGCAAATCATTAGCGCTGCGGCATCAAAAAGCTTTCACTGGTAACTTAAAAAACTCTTTGCTCTTCGCAACAGCAAAGGATGCTAAATTTCATTAACTGACAAGGAATCCTTTGCCCACGAGAAGGAGTTAGTCGCAGATTGTGGAAGAAAACCCGTAGAAATTCGTGCTTTGTACATCTTTCACCAAGAGAGAAACTCGATCAGCTTAAAACTTTTGTTTCCCGTGCACTGTGTTTCAATGCGATTCGTTTGTTTACTTGACTTTTTTTTGTTCATTGCATAGGAGAGAAGAAGAAAAAAACGCAAACTTTCCCTACCGGTTGTACCTGTCACTACTTTTCCTCCTCAGACAAGTAGCACAAAAGCCAGAATTAAATGTTCTCTGTAAGTGAGACTAAACAAATCTAACAAACTTGTACCTGCCATTTAATCCTTCTACGGCCTCGGGAAACATCGCGTCAAAATTAGCTTTCTTTGTGCTTTGGTTTGGCGTAAGTTCTCTCCCTTCTGGCAGCCGGAAGTTCAGACCACCCTGTGTCACCGCCAAACCAAAAAGGCAGAAAAGCTTTACTCACACACCGAGTAAAAAAAAAAACGACCAAACAATCAAACACTGCGCAGTGTGCAAACATAAAACCCTGTGTGTGTACACGGTTCTGTACCGCTTTTCGCGGAGTACAGAATGTTGCCTGCCTGCCTGACGGGATAAAAGTTGTGCAAAACTGGCACAAAAAGGGGCGCTTTTGTGGGTGAGCTCAGCTCACCGTCGTGCTTATCGTGCTGGTGCATTACCACCACACCACCGGCCACGGTGGAAGCATTTATCAGCGCACTTTATTTGCACCTGTAACGAGGAAAAAGCCACGTTTGTACCGCGTTTCGTAAAAGGAAAAACCTCACCACTATGGGACTGGGGATGAACTTTCCCACCCAACCGTGGGTGAACACCGACGAAATATCGAACGAAATAATGTGATTGAAAAGTTTCGCATCAGGTAATCGCGGGTCCGGGGACGGGGTAAAGAAAGGGGGATACATGGAGCATTTACCGCGCTGGGTGGCGTCAGTTCTGGTACTGGTACTTTAAACTTTTGCGTTGTTACGACACATTAGCCGAGCCGTGGTCTTTTTCCCCGTGGCGCTGTAGCCATACAATTACGGCCAACGTTCCCATCCCAGCTTTCCCCCGTTTGGTCGTGGTTTTATACTATATCGCTAGAAAAAAAACGCACACATTGAGAGTGATTATTTTGTACACCCTGGAGAGAGATTTTTGTGCCCTTTTCCCATCATCCTTCACATTGACGCATCGCGTACATTTTCTAACGACAGGAGACGTGTTTTACCGACAAACTAGTTAATTAACTTCTGCACCCAGAGCATTATAAAATGTATGTGTGTGTGTCTATGTACTAGTATGCACTTTCCCATCGGGACGCTTTTTCTCCCGATTTTGCACGCCACATGTGTGCCGGGGCATGGGTGTATAAATTTCAATTTTCTATGCATTGCCTTTTTATTTTAATTATCTTGTTCTCTTTAACTGCTAACAAAAAAACGATAAAATCCCACTTTTATGCTCATTTTACACCCTTTTTTTTGTTGTTCTTGCACCAGTTTTTTCTTCTCACATCCACTCACTTCATGCTCGCTTAGCTCGCTCGCGGGGCGGGCGTTACGGATGACAACATTTTTGCCGAATGATTGCTGATGTGGTTTAATTTAATTTCGCCACGATTAAGCGGTAAACTGCTGGCCACGATGGAGCGTGTGATGGGGCGATAGAGGGGCGGAAAAGTAGTTTGATACCAAAACTGGGCTGGCTGGTTAATGTTTCAATACGCACGATGCACCATGCACGAAGGTACAATCGGATGTGTAACGTAAAGTGGAGAGTGGAAAATGATTAATTAGTTTCATTTACTTTTTTTCTGTATCGTTGAGGGTTTTGTTTGTTTGTTTGTTTTTGTTTTTGCTTCTTTTATCTCGTACCCTACCAGCCTGACTTTAACCTCTACAATTTATCATATTGATATATTGTTGATAGATCTTTCACGAATTTACAAACAAATCATCCTGCGGTATTGATTCCATTGTGGGATGAATGATTTATGACTATAGTGTGGCATTCTTTTTAAACGCACGTAAAGTGCTACAAATTTCATTCTATTAACAATACTGGGATGACCCAAATCTTAACGCATCTGCTACCAATGATTTATATTTTTTATGTAGTCATTAGTTACTATGGAACAGAGTTATCTTTTTATAAGTTTTTTTTTTTAATTTTAAATGGGTTTTACATGAGAAGAAATTGCAAGTTATTGCTTTGCATAATGGTATATGATGAGGTTAACAACTCTGACGATGATCTTGGGCCTAAAGATGTCTTCATGTACAAACCAACCATTAAGGTAGCTAAACGTGTATCAGAATCTTGTTAAGGAGAAGATCCTCTTCTACGACCAATAGAGATTTCCAACACTCATCAGTATCACGCTGCTGAATAGTCAAGTTCTTCTTTTAACACGATGATCCGATTTGGTACCAATTCTGTTATGACTTATAAGAGCCATCAAATAGTCCACCAAAAACATGCTCAGGACTAGCAGCGGATCAACACGAGTAGAGGTCCAAAACGCCACACTTATGTAGGTCCTGTTGAAGTGTCTAGGTTCATGAAAGGATTCGCTTCCTTAAAAGAATCAACATCATCATTTGCATCAATTCTTCAGACGACCACGGGTCGCTTAGTTTGGGTATTGCTTGATCCACCACTGCCCAGGTCATTCTGTTAATGGTTAATATTTTGTGAAAAGACTAGCCTGCTCAGAAGCTCTCTACGCTTTCTTGGAGGTTTATCATCAGTAAATCATTTCCTTTTTTCCTGAAGATTCTGGGGCACTGAACTGGAGCACAAACAAGATGGAACTCGTCTCACATGAATGACCTGTCCCGTTTGTAACAATCAAAGCGGCCAAGTTCCTGAATGTAGAATAAACTAAAAACCTCTAAAGCAAAAACGATAACAAGCGTAATTTGTGTTTAAATTAACCTCATTTACCATTGACAAGCGACAGCGAGACGTGCGTCGTTACGCCAAGAGGACTTGAGTATCTTGACAATTGCTTTGAAGTTCTTTATGTAAGACACTTTTTAAGAAAGTTTCGCACTACCTTCTACAGTCTCTTTCCATAATCAATTATGACATCATTTAAAGTTTTCCAACAACTCGACAGAAACCGCAACATCATTGCCATTCGTGCCATTTTGACTAATGGCTCCCTTCCCCAACAATTAGCTTCTCCAAAAATATTCTTCAAAACCAGATTGCCTTCAATTTAAAAACACATTTATCTACAACATTAAACAGCAATAGTCTGTCGTGGTAGGGAGCGCGTCATAATTTCTTCAAAATTTATGTTATTAATCACTCCGCAAACCGAGATCAATTGAAAGTATAATTGCATTACTCTCTCTCCTGTTCGCTGCAGTGTGGAACCAGAATCACTTAACACCATTGAAAACCCCCCCTGTGCAAAAGTGCCCCAGCGATGATGTGATTAAGATGCTCTTAAATCTTCATCCCGCGGGAATCGTAAAAACAAAAATAGGAAACAACCACTCGAACGATGATTGTTTGAATCGCGCTGTGCTGTGCCAAAACCCGTGCGCCGACAAACCCATACAAAGCGATCGATCTTTGCCCATCTTTCATCGCAACCGGGTTTGATAGGGTGGCAAATCATTCCCGAGCAGCGCCACCCGAGTCGGCCGAGCAAACCTAATGGCAAATCGCGGATAAAGCAAGTATGTACCGGAGGAGAAAAAAAAAGCCACAAAAACAACGTTCATCAAATGAAAAATCGCGATACAGCACACCCACGTAGAGTGGAAGATGAGGCAAAATAAATCTGCTTCCTAATGCAATAAATCTTCCGCCCAAACTCCTCTACCCGCAGGGCCGGACGAACACATATCGCCCAGCAGGCCACTTTCCAGCAGCCGCAATGCCCTATCTCTACCTCGTTCGCTAGGCACGAAACAGCAACAAACAGATTCGAGATGCTCTTTCATGTCTTGATTTAATGATTTGTCTTAATTATTACCTTCCCTGCACAGGCGCCTGCCCTTTTGGGTTTGTAGAAAAATGCCGTTCCGTAGTTTTTCACTCCGGATGCTGCCATGGGAACGTTCGTTTCGATCGTTCGTTACCAATCATCGGCTTAGAGTGAAGTTGTGTTTTCCAATTTCCATACCATTCCGTACCAGTGTTTGCCACTTTGTATTGGCATGAAGCGAATGTGTGTGTGTGTTTTTATATCAAAACGTTGAAGTAGGATCAAACTCGCGAACATCCACTCCAATGAAACGAAATCGATCAATTTCAATCAAACCGCGGGACATTCGGGACACACCCGGGACACCGCCCGGTGCAGGAAGCGAAGCGAAAACGGGAAGGGCAGGCAACACTCGTGCAACAACCGGAACGACCGGAAAAGTAATAGCTTCAACCGGAAGCTTTATCCGACCGGTTCGCAATCGCTGTGGTGTATGTCCTTTACACACCGTGTTTCGATGAGTTCTTTGAAGATGGATGCCACCGGTGGATAGACCGGGCGTTTGTTGCCGGCGCAATATCAAGCGCACCGGGTTCCGTCGGGTTCATATCGTCCGTGCCTGGCGGAGACGGAGACCATGTGAGAAGAGGTCATATAGTTCTGAAGATGGGTTTATTTTTTCGTTCCTTCTTGCTTTATTCATCTTGTACACTGATGGACTCGAGTCGGTACACTATCTGCGCGCGACTGTATAAAGAGAGACAGAGAGAGTGAGTGAGTGAGTGAAGGATTCCGTGCATCGTGCAGCTCACTTGGCCGTGTTGTCTGAGCTGCTGAATTTCTCATACTTTTTCCCGGGGTTTCGGCAAAATGAAGGAGTTTTCCTTTCCAAACAGGCAGACACCACGTGTGCACTAGTTTTCTTTCGGTCTCTTTAATGCATCTTGTTTCACACCGGGAACATTTGGGAAGCCCGGGCAAAGGAAGCAAAACAACACCTTACGATGTTGCTGGCCGTGCTGCTGCCGTTAGTGCTTGTTTGGTGAAAGTTTTCCCACACGATTCCCCTGCTTCTGGCTGCTGCCGACCAGAGTTCGATCGATCTATTGGAAAAAGGAACTTCGAAATTCAGACTTTGCTTTCCGCTTTCCAAATGGTGGCATTAGTTCCTTCCCTCCTCCCACCTCTTCTCAGCCCCACAGAAAAGTCCTATTCCTAGTTAGCACACACACACACACACACGAACGGAAAAGCAGCACAACGAAATCCCACTCGAAATCAAAAATTCCTCTTCCTTTTTACAACTTAATCTCCGTTACCGTACCGGCTCGTTCTGCTTGGTGTGTGTGTGAAGAAAACTTCTTCTTCTCTTTTCATGTGCAAGCTCTTTTTTTTTGCTCATCACGACTTGGACATACACACATTCATGGTATGCCTTAACCGTAGCTTTTCCCCCCGCATTTCAGCATTGGGTTCGGGTGAAAATAACAGATTGGAAGCGAATTGGCAAAAGGCGTACATCTCTTGGTGCGAATGCTCCACACCCGGGACCCCGGGACGGGGCGAAGAGTTTGGTAAGGATTCCCACAGTCCTTTTTCCTGACTCTTCCCACGTTGGTGGCTTCTGGCTGTGTTGCTGTGTGTGTGTGTTTTTTTTATTACGCTCCTCGTTCGGGAAAAAGCATTTTCTCGGTGATAAATCTAACATGTCACTAGCCGTGATTGCCGTGAGCACGTCGCCGTCGTAGTACATCGCCACCTCCCTACCCGGCTGGCGGGTGGAACACGTCAAAAGGCCGGGGTTCGAGGGAGATCTGTTTGGGGCCGAACTTTAGACGAATATCGGCCCAGTTAGGCGATGAAAATATATTGTGCAAGAGTGGAGCAAGTGTAGGGCATAAAGGGAGCGAAAGTGGGGCTGGAAATGGAGGCGAATAAAAAAGAATTTGCCAACGCTGGAATTGCGGAGAAGCTGTAAGAGAGCTGGGGGGCAAAATGGCTACGTAGGGACATTTTATGTGATTTTAAAGATGCGCTTCTTATTTAATGCTTTTGGTACTTTTCGATGTGAAAAAGCAATCACGAGATAGCAGAAGTAGGATTTAATCGGTTTAAAAAATGTAGCAAATTTGATTTCCTAGGGTCAAATTATCCTATAACTTCCTCTTCCACATTCATTGTATCGAAACAATGTTTGTAATATCAAAGATATGCATCCTCCAATGTGCAATAGGTGAATTAATCTGCTCTTTTCTGTTAATTAATCTGTGAGTAGAAATCAGTCATAGAGGACGATAAGTTCAAATAAGTGATTGTACATGCCAAAGTATATACTAAATAAACAGTTTCTTTATGTATTTATTTTGGAAAGATGATAGTTAAAATTGATTTATTTTTAATACTATCAACATAGACTCTTTCTCTCGTACTGTCAGATTTTGCACATTTTGTTGAATGAATTCTAAAACAAATCTCTTCAATCGTCATTACTTAATAGGAATTCCGGTATCTTTACTACGTATCTTGAAAATTAATAACTTTGCTAAGAAGTTTAACATGCTAATTGGACCATAATAGCTCAAAATTGGGATGATTAGATGATCTTTCGATGAGCTAAACCCGCTAGAACATCGAACCTATTCAGATTCTCATCTGAAACTCATCCTCACATAGCAAATCTAGTTATCCTAGCGTTTAAGAACGAAGAAGAATATGATCATGTTTAATATCTCTTTAAAACGATTCATTATGACAGTATTCCTGTTAATTTATTCGAATTTGTCCATCTTTATTTCACCAAGTGCTTCCTGATTGTCCTAAGTTTACTGATACATTAATGTTATATATGCTCTACAAATTAGCTTAATTTACTGTTCTTAATTTCATGATTGGCATCAATTTCACTACATCAGCAGACCATCTTGCCCTGCTATTCCTTTTTTTGTTGCGAAATTGGAATTAGAAAATCCCCCATTTTAAATCCTCGCTAGGCATGGCAGGGAAGGAACAAAAGGACGCTCCACCGGTGAGTGATTTCTGATGTCGTCTGTCTGCGAGAGGGTGTGTGTGTGTGTAAGTGTTGGCTATGTGTCCCTAAACACAAACACACACACAGACGCTGTGCGATCGCGTAGGACACGTGATGGACGTATCTTTCGTCAGTGAAATGACGTTGTTCGGTGCTGTCGGTTAAAGTTTGATTTTTAAAGCCACCGCCACCGGTCGATGTCGTTTCGGTGTCAGTCACTTTTTTGCTCGCCCGCGCCTCTAAACATCCATCCATCCAATCCCTTCAAGTTCATTCGAAAAAAATAAAATACAACAACCCTTCCCCAATGTGCATTCCCCCTCCGCGGAGGCCGTGGATGGAGTTATTTTATTTTATAACGCTAACGCACGGCTGCACTCGACAAATATGACGATGCTCGGTGCTCGATGCAGGCAAGCTCGGTATCGGAGCTTTTCCATGCTGGAGAAAAAGACATGGGACGACATCCGATGCACTTTGATGGTGTGTCGGTCTCATCTCCATCGTCTCCAGCCAGTTGCCTGAACTGATCGACGTTTGCCAGCTGGTGGAAATCGATGGCACTGACAGAAAAGGACCATCGCGGACAAGACCATCGGCGGAAGTGCACGGGAAGCGCAATGGAATGTTATATCTTGTTATGTTACTTTAATCTCCGGCCAAATCCGAGTGTACGAGTGACATTTTGCTTGCGAGATTCGTTTTTTTTGCTTCCTCTTTTTTCGGGAGGGCGAGTACTCTCCATCTTGCAAGTATTCTCAACACTCTGTGATGGGTAAGCGGTTCCGCATCGTTCGGAACCATGTGCCTGTAAAATGTATTTGCGTACCATTTCTGAGTGTTCTTGCATTTTCGGTGAGCATTTGCTTACCATCCTCTTGCGCACACTCTTCCCCAAACGTCGGCGGCAATTGATCACGTCTTCAATAGGGCGTGGAAAATGGGAAAAAGACGCCGATGTGAGAGCGTTCCCTTTCGTGCGATCGATTTTCTTCACGCGAATGCACCTTTCACCAAACGACGCGTCTTGATGTGAGCTGCACACACACACACACACACACACACACACACACACACACACACACACACACACACACACACACACACACACACACTTTTTGGTACAAGGCAGTGAGAAGGAGTGCCTGTTTCGACGGACGGCCTGTCGAGCGCAAGAGGGGAGACGCTTGGAAAAGTGCAATTATACGGTTGACAAATTGATACCGAGCGGCAGACGGCTGATGGATGCAAATATTTACCCATTCATGGCGCAATTGTTACATGGTGTAGGGTAATTAGGGGAATCTTTTCTTCCCATTTCTATTTTCCCCGTGCGTAGTACGTGTGGCCCAATCAAGCCGTGCATTTTGATTGCCTATAAGAAGCTAGGGTGATGTATCGATTATTTGTCTGGTAATGTGCGTTGGGGTTTTTTTTTCCTTTACCCGCCAGACATTATTATGATTGATGATGTAAAAACAGTAATGATATCGTTATCACGATTCCTTTTTTTCTTCTTATTCTCGAAGGAGTTTCTCTCGATGTGTGTTTGGGTGTGTTTCAGACAGTTCAGTGTAATAGCTTCAAGAAATAAGCACTTTATCAAACGCTGCCTTCAACATTAAACTGCAATTAAATTAGGGTAGAGCATAAAGTTTTGCAAGGTATAGTACACCCTCAGAGATTGTATTTAGATTGCGCATGATTGTGCTTTGTTTGTTGTGTTGCCTATGAAAAGACACATCAACTGATAAAGAGTGTTTATATATCACTTTTTAGGTTTACAAGCATGAAACATTTAAAGTCGCAATTTCTCTTAAAATCTGTGTAGCCGTTGTCGTGTACTTTTACTCCTGCTAAGATCCCGAACACCTCGATTTTCTCTAACAACATTTTTACGTTAGCTTTACACCCTTTTGCTTGTATTGATTTATTTATTCATTTATTTATTTGTTCTAAAATTTCCTAATTCTACATTTATTTCATTCCATAGGGGGAAATGATGAATTGTACATGCCCCGCAGGGTCTTTTCACCAAAGTTTTTGGAACAAAGACGCATCCGCACTCGTTACGATCTGCTCGTATTAAGACAACACTACAGTAAATAATAGTGGGATTTAACTGTTAATACAAACTGCTGAAGGAAGCGTTCAAGTCATGCAGTTAACTTCGAAATTCGATAGAACTAGCTATTGAGTTATTGAGCTATTGTCAAACACATTGCAATAACACATTGTTTCTGATATAAATCCGTTATATTTCATGTAAAGAACAAGGTGCATAGGATCTAGAAATTACGTCAAAACTTTCATGCAATCTGAGAAATTGCGAAGTTGCGTTATATGATGTAGTTAAGCCAGTTTTCTTTTGATTTACAATGTTAAATTATCTTAAATATAGTGTACAAGTATGTATACCAAATATCGTGGATAAGCATGAATACTAAACATCGTGTACAAACATGTTTACCACATCCTGTAAATGTAAACGGCCTAATATTGACATCACAACTGTCTGAAGAGCCATAGTGCCATTGATCGTACTGCTAACTTGCTTGCTCTTCTGTCAAAGTTTATCCTATTTTGTACCGATGACGTTCAATACAGATTGAAAGCAAATCTAATAAACCAACCAGTGGGTTTCAAAGTTCTCTTTAACAAACATCACATTCTATTGCAAAGATAATAGCGCATCACGCATGCTTTCGTTCCGGCCGTTTGTTACAATTATTTGTATCAAAATTCACCAGCACAATATAGCTCCGAAAAGGCCTCATCTCCACCGAGACGCTGTCGAGATTTAAATGATACCAATTTAAAATAGGGCCCCGGCGTGCACTCTTAAATCTTCAACCGGAACGCTATCAGGCCGGTCCGATCATTGAATCGATTTTTCATTGCCCTTTCCATAAGGGAGAGGGGAGGCGTGCCAATACGCCATTTTTCCCCTTTGGCAGCATTCAAATCAGTCCGGGGGCTTCAATTTTCTAGCCTGCAACTAATGATGGACTTCACTTCACATTTATCTTTTAATCGAATGCCCTCCCTACCCCTCCCGTTGGGCCAACACCGACCATTTCACACCGACTCACTCATGCTGCACTTTATATCATTCGCAACCGAAGGGATGGTCGGATGCTCTGCCGGATTCGATTTCTGGTATGAATATTCAAGATTATTTTATTTAAATCAACCCATTTGCTGCTCGCTCACTCCTCCTTTTTAGTGTGAATATATGAGCGGGTGTGTGTGCGTGTTTGTGTGGAAGCTGAATTAGTAGCAGAGACGATATGTTGCTTTCAATTTAATGGTGGACAGCATTTCTTTTCCTTAACCCCTTAAGAGGAACGTCCCGTCGGAAGCTGCTGGAGCGCTCCCGAAGAAAAATCCCGAACCGAAGCTTCAGAATGAACTGCACCAGAATCTTCTTCCTGTACGGTGCGGCGTGGCTGACCATTTGTTGGTTTGTTATCTATACCCGGTCATGCTTGAAGACGAGCTGGCTAAAAGTCAACAAGCAGAAAACATCGTACAATATGAATATAAATGAATATACATTTAAATCGGTAAACCTCATTCGGCCGTTGCGGTGATCGAGGGGAAGGGTAGCAAAGGGGGTGTGGAATAAAAATAAGAAAAACCTCCCATCTTCCTCGTACTGTCCTGCACTTCAAGAGCGAGAGACACACACACAGAAACTCATAAAGAGGTGGTGAACATTCCTGTCCGAGCTGGGAGTCCCATCCACCGGTCGGAAATTACCCCGACGAAATAATTGCTTGAAATTGCTTAAAACACATTCAATCATTGGCAATAACGATTGCGAAAGGTCCATCGTGTGTTACCTCCTCACATCGTGTGTGTGTGTGTGTACTCGACCCCTTAAGCAAGAATGGGTTCATTTATACTGTGTCCTCCAGCTCGTCCAGCGACTCCTTCCAAGCTCTCGGCAACCCAGCGAGACGACGTTCGGCACAGACACACAAGCAGCACAGTTTGGCCGTGGCTCCCCCAAAACGTGCCGGATTCCATTATCACCGGGAAAATGGCATTGTTCCTTACATACAACATTTATGTATACGGTACGGTTTCGGTACGGTATCGTCGTGCCTCGTGCATCGGACCGGACTGGACCGGCAGACGGACGGCGAGGTACAACTACAACACCAGAAAACCGGTGTTGGTCATGTCTCCGGTCACATCTAGGGGCTGGGTCACATACACTCACACGGGCGTACTTGAGCGTGTGCCCCATCGTTGTCGTGCTTTTTTCTCCCTCGTCTGTGGAGGATCATTCCAGGGCCGGGAAGACGGTGGTGGGAAGATTCGAGAGCGCACTTCAACTATTAGTTCTTGCACGTCTTCTATGCTGCCACTACCTAAATGTGCTGTGCGGTGGCTGGCGCTTGCACGGGACCGTTGCAAGCAAGCCCCGAACATGCTCCAGGATGTGCTCCGGTGGTACTTTCATTCTTTCTTTTAGCTCAACCCCATCCCTCCTAAAACTGCACCACCCAAAACGAGATGGCTCTGGGTGAATGTGTCGAAGCCGAGAGTGTGGAGCGGATTGAGGGGTTGGGAACTCCCGCTAAAGGACTCCGGAGCAAACCAGCTGGGAATGTATGAACGACTTTGCTTTCATCTCTGTGTGTGGGTGTGTGGGTACCGTCGGTTCCTCCTCCAACTGCACTTATTCCTGGGAGGAATCTGTCAACTGGCGTTTCAATCAAGCCAGCAAGCAGCCCCGGCTCGAATAGTGTTTCGAGATGCGGTCAAAAAGAAGCATCCGAGGGCGCGGGCGGTCGAAAAGCATTCATCTCGCCGAACAGAAGCACCGAACACAATTGGGAAATGAAAATGAGGGAATTGCCGCTCGCTCGCACTAATGATATGATAATGTGTGTTGTGGGGAGGGAGGAGACCGAAGAGAAGGAGTCTTTTTTTTCTCGGGGTAAGGAAAAACTCCCAACAGAGCGAAGCGGAAGAAGGGGCAGCAATATTAATGACACATAATAAGCACACCCCTCGGCGCTAAATCTCGGACTAAATTCATCACCAGTCGAAATTAAATACCAGAAACACGGGTGGGCAAAGTGTGCCGTGGTAACATCTGCCATATGCGGGGGGGTAGATGCTTGCGTTCGTATACGCAACCGTACACACAAGCGCAAGTGATTCATTGAGGTTTGGGAGCAGCTTGGAGCAGACGGTTTTATGCAAGTAAAGAACCGCGAAAACTAATCCTTTCGCTGGGGAAAAGCAATAAAGAACGGTTTATTTCGAGGAGTTTTCAAGCAAGTTCAATGGCGTATTGTGAGATCTCAATTTTAATTGCTCTTTGCATAAACAACGTAAAATACTCAAAACAGAGGATTCAAAATGTCAATAATAAAAAAAAAAAAATGGCAGCTACTGAAGCACCAAGGACAGGGACCAAAATTACCTAAATCTATTCCTACAACAAACAACTGAAATGTTACAAGCTAAATTTTAAGTTAGCCTTACAAAAACGGGATAAGGAGAAACAGTCTTACAAAGCAGAGTGTATTAGATATAAAGATCCAGATTAAAGAAATGTTTAAGGGATAAATGAAGCCACTCGGTCCAATGTTGCTATAAACATAGACACAGAGGAGCGATATTTATGCAGGCTCAACGGAATTAGATATCGACCGGATTTTCAGATTACTTAGGTAATTAATCCAAGGGTTGTTTTATTGTAGCTCATTTGAGTTTTTCTTCGGCTGCATTATCTGTTGGAATCCTTTTTTTTATTATATACATTTTAATGGCCAGTCTGGTGGTACAGTCGTCAACTCGAAAGACTTAACAACATGCCCGTATTCAAGTCCCGAATAGACCGTGCTCCCATACGTAGGACTGACTATCCTGCTATGGTAACAATAAGTCACTGAAAGCCAAGCTTACTTCACTAAGTGGGTACAGGCAGGCCTTGACCGACAACGGTTGTTGTGCCAAAGAAGAAGAGAAGATTTTAATGGAACATATCAACAACAATAGTTGAAAATTTTATTGGCATTCATTGCGAGGTTATTGTGTGATAACAGTTTTGCCTTTCAAACCATTTCTGCAGTACAGCATAGTACTTTCCAATTGAATTGTCATTTCGAAATGAAAAGGACAACTAGAAGTCACGATAAATGACATTTTACTGCAACAAAACAACAACCTAATCCTCTGAAGATACTTTGAAATTTGAGTCAAGAATTGGTTCATGTAGTTTATAGTCCACAAAGAGTAAATAACGTAAACATTAGAGGTTATTTTAAGCATATTTTAGACTAAGGAATAGTTGCTAGTTCTGAAGAAAAGTAGCTGCCTCTGTCTTTCAGTCTTTTTTGAAAGAGAATAAAGTAAATTATGAGTAAGATGATATGGAAACATACATTTTAACATTGGTTTGTATATATTTCATCAGTCAATCAATCAGCAGGTGCTCCAGAAGATCTTAGTAGAGCGTCAAGCGCATGGCAAACATTACCAAAAAATCATTAAATCAATGCATAATATTATCCTAAATGAAGTGGAGACTGTTGTTTATCTAATAATAGCATCTGTTAAGTTATGGACTCTACTTTTTACATTGAACAACCTGTCTTTCAGGTCTTGCAACTAAAAACAAACCCCTACGTAAAGCCTCATGCTACGAGTTTTCAGAACATAATCCTCTTTTTGTATGATTAAGTATTTAGTTTTCCATCATTTAGCACTCAAATCAACTTGAACCAAAATTTTGATACCCTTTTTTTGCATGCCATATCCATCACCCGTCTTTGGTGCTGACGGGTTGATGGGTCGCTTTTGCCTACACGGGCGAGCGTATCAGGCACGGCGGGCACACGCCACACAAAAGCCTGGCTGGCTGGCGAAGGCTATCCGAGATAAGGCACTCCACAAACTGAGTTGACTGTTCGGTCTATCCGGTTTTTCGGAAGAGCCCATATATGTTTGCTTTGAAGTGATGCTGCGTGTGCCGTGCTGCTGTGGTGAGTACATAAAACAGATATCCTTTAATATAGTTTCAAATTTTGGAATGAGAGCCACGGGGCGAAGAGGCACTCGAAGGGAAATGGACAAGAGGCAGGGAAGCGATTCCAGTTTTTGCTGTGTACGGTCGGCTTTACCATCGACGAATTTGTTTAAATGATTTCAACTTCCAACCCTCCCAACGTGCGAGTGTGTGAGTTACGGGTGAGAGGCGACTCACATAAAAGGACTCATCCCCCCCCCGTTTCGGGTGAGTGTCCTGCTGGCGATGAAAAAGGTTATGCTTGCTGCTGTTTCAGCTGTGTAAAGCAGTTTCTAACGCAGTTGAGCAAGGGTCGGTGGTGTGTACCGGGGGGTGGAAACCCAGCAGGCGAGGTGAGTGGTTGAGCGATGAAAGAAAAAGTAAATAGAAGGAGCAAAAAACACGCCACCGAGCGCGCGCGCTCTCATTTTTTTATGTTTCTTTTCTCTGCTTTGGAGTTGGGGTGAGTTCTCACCACACCACCCGGTTCGATTCCGGGGAACGTTCACCCGCATGGAAACGATAATGGGAGCAATCGGGAAAAGGGAATGAGGAGCACACACACACACACACAATCGTATCAGGGGGAAGAGAGGGGTGCGGGGGTAGAAGTGAAAGAAGGAAAAAAGAAACACAAGCGTAGCGAAATGAACTGTGAACTGAGGCTGAATGTTGCTGCGAGCTGCTTAGTTGATGCTTTCTATGTTGCACTCAGCGCCCCGTACAACATTACATGCTGCTGCTGCTGCTGGCTTGCATGCACTCTCACAACTACGCGCGCTCGTTCGTTCGCTCTCTTTCGCACTATCGCCGTTCCCATCGTAGCCGATCCTTGAGGAGCGCGCATCTACCGCTGGAGGGTGTTTGGGGCACGTTTTTGAATAAGAAATGCTAGGGAAACACGAAGACGGTGAGTGCCGGAAGGGGATGTAGGCAGGGGGTAGCGCTTTGGTACCGATATGGGTGAGAAAAAAAGACTGAAAACCGATGGTTGGCATGAGGGTTGCGGCAGCGAAAGAGAGAGAGAGAGAGAGAGAGAGAGAGAGAGAGAGAGAGAGAGAGAGAGAGAGTGAGGGACCCGAGGGTGCATGGCAATAGAGCTGGCGGCACGAACAGCTGAACAGCATTTGTAAGCTATTGTAGTGTGGATGTGTATACGGTACATCTAATGGTGTGTCTGTGTGTGAGCGGGAGAGAATGTGCACGGTTCGAGTGTTAGAGCAAGCGCGCGAGAGAGAGAGAGAGAGAGATCGAATGAATGAGATTTGTAAATTGTATGTGCAAGCGATGGAGGGTTGAAGACGGTTAAATGGGATTGTAGAAGAACGCACGGTGGTGTTGGTGTTGATGGTGGTGGTGGTGGTAGTGGAAGCACACTACTTGAAATAGCATAATATGACGATCACGAAGCGAGCTGCGAGTGAAAATATTTCAACAAATTCAAATGCTTGCCAGAGCGTCAGAGCGAACCCGAACCTCCCTAGCGGCGGCAGGGATGCTTCAAATTACGACGAGTTTGAAGTACAGGCATGTTATCTGTATTTTAAGCCTTCTATTATGTTCCATAAACGCGCTGAAGTATGTAGGAAAGGAAATAGCTAAATAAAGCTATGGAAAAATGAACAATAATTATAAAACTATGAGCTCTTCTCTCAATTTTACAGATGCTAAATCAAGATATTTAATTTTAGTTTATAATTCTTTCACAACAACCCAAACAATTGTATTCAATTCTCTGTTAAACTTTTGCATTAATTTACTTTGTTATTAAAAATAAAAGTATAAAAATGAATATGTGACAAATTTTCGATTACTAACGTAGAGGTCCACTTCAAATGCGTCAAATTCAACAATAGTAGTTGTTTTAACATTTGTTTATTATACTTGATATCAAAGATTGCTTCAGCAAATTAGGAAAATACAGTATGAATAAACTTACGAATGTTGGAATGATAAGTTGTAATTCTAACTGAAAAATACGAAAAATCTAAATAATATTAAAAATGTGAAAATGTATGATAAAGTAATATTTAATTACACTCCAAAATTATACAATTGTTTCATAAATTTTTGATTATTTTTATAACGTTAATTTGAATTATCTTTATTTATTTTTTATTTTCTTGAAACTGCTAATCGCTGGATTATTAAAAAAAACAGAACTCAAATGAATTCCCAACGCTTCTATCTTCTTTCCCAAACAAAATTTCCACTACAACTCTTAAATACACTGCTCAAACTTAAAGTTCAGATCCCAATACCTTTCCACCAATAGCTTGTTCTCATAAGCACGGTAAGAAGGCTTTGCTTCAATGTGCTGCTAAATCCCGCAGCTTTCAAACGGCAACTCTGGGTACGAAAACTGTAAGCAAACGCGTCGCTGCCCGCTGCCTACCACCGCTGCCCAAAAACCCGGTCACATCCACACTTATCCGCACGCACCCGTAAAACCCCTTTGCGCTCTGCACCCTGCTGCATGCTGTCCATGCTACCGCGCGGTTTTCTATGCGAGCCGCTCAGCAACGGTGCTCTGGAGTGTATGTATGTGTGCGTGTATGTAAAAGAGAGATGTAAAATGTAAAAGACAAGAAGGAGAAAGAGAGAGAGAGAGCGATACAGAATGCCAAGCGAAGGCTCCGGAGGGCTCAATACTACTACCGTCCGGTTTTATGGGCACAAGTGACCGCGCGGACGTTCGTTAGTTGCACGATCATCATCATCATCAGCAGCAGCAGCAGCAAGACTACGTCATGGGTATCGTCAGTGGCATCATCGTCATCATCTGGTTCGATGCTACTATGCAAACGTAGCATCAGCCCGCCGTAACACGGAGAGCCGTAAATGTGTGCCGCTTATGTATCCCAGCACACCACCGCGCTTCCCTGGCATTGCGGAGAGCGCACACGGTGGCACACGGTGGCGTAAATACCAATTATATTTTGCTTCGGAATATGCGTTCCCCATTCCACGTCCCGTCCTTCTGGCGTGAGAGGTACTGCCTCAAAAAGGAAGGAGGAGTACATAAGCGAAGGCACCCGATATTAATCGCTACGAGGCTTCGGACGCGCACATATGGGACCGGCTTTTCTGGCCGGCTTTGGCCACTGGAGCTACTGGGCGAAGGGAATGGGGGAAGGGGAAACACACGCAACCAAACGCAGCAGAACATAATAACGCACATTTTCTTCTCCAGTTCGCTTGTGGGGTTCTCCCCGGCTTCCTATTTCACCGCAAATAGCGAGGGCGACTGTTCGCTGTTGTTTTCGTTCGCCGGGAGCCGGGGCAAGGGTATTGCGGGTGTGTCACAAGAGAATGTGTACAACATTGTTCGCGAGGCTGAGCGAGGGGTTGAAAGGATTCGTCCCAGCCGGCAAATGACTCGCTGGCAGGCGCAGCGGCCTGCTTCCAAGCGCTCGCACTCACGAAGCGTGTTTGGAAAGCAAATTGCTCACGGTGCTTGGCAAGGGGGAAAAGAGACATTAAGATAATGAGGAAGCAAAGGGAGGGAGAGGAATTGGAAACCTCACAACTGCTGAGGAAAAATACATAATCAAAGAAATGGGCTTCGTGCAAGTAGTGTTGCTTTGCCCCGAGGGGTTGAGTTAAGGAAGTTAGTTAAAATAAGTGTTTTCATATAAAAGGAAAAAAAATAGATTTGTTTTTAAATATATGTATTTTTAACAGTACCTCTAATAGAACTACCCTAATAGAAGCACTAAAAAGGCGCGCCAAAAACCGTCCAACAAACGAGTTTTACTGGGTTCGGGTGTGTATGTGTTGCGGAAAAAAGCTGTTGCGCGTCTGCGTTTTGCGTAGAGTGAGGCGAAACGGTCGCGACAACGTGGTCAATGGAGAAGCAGAGAGAGAGAGAGAGAGAGAGAGAGAGAGAGAGAGAGAGAGAGAGAGAGCGGGTTGCAATGATGGAATGGGAAAAGAGGGTGGAAAACGGAAGAGATGGAAAAGGAAAACGACGGGAGAATGTAAGAACATAAAAGAAATAGAGTGGAAGCACATAAACACGCAGCGAGCATAGGAGCTCACCGCTGCTTTCATGCTACCGTGGTGAGTGATGAGTGCCAGGTCGGCGTGTAGTGAGTTCCCTTCACATCCAGCGGAGTATCCTGTACCAACTGAGATACCGTGGAGTTGAAGTTTTTGGGGGAATTTAAAATCACTTCCCAATTCTAACCCGCGCTCAGGCGGGCAACGAAACCCCGGAAGCCTGTGGAGACCGTGGGAGCATTATTTATGATTTCAAAAAGCCTTTAAACACACACACACACTCATGCACAACGCTATAATATCACAAAACGCGTCTGGAAGAGCCCCGAGAAATGCCGGCGTTCGGGTCGGGTGTTGGAAATGAAGGTAATAAATAACAGATAAATTAAATCATGCGATCGAGGCATTGAAGAGGATTCTTTCCAGCCAACTGCCGCCACGGTCGTCTGCCAGAAAAACGATCAACAGGATCTGGAGTTCCGGGGTTTGGGCTTGGGATCCAGGGGACAGTACATGGGGTAAAGGATTATGATTATTGGTGCCATTATACGCTCTCAGCGGCCTGTACAGCGTTGGTGCGTTTTATGTTGGTGTGCCATTCCCATTCGACGGAACGGAATAAAATAAGCTTTTGTGTGCTGGTTTCCTTCATCGAGTTTGGAGGACCAGGCCCGGGTGGCTTTTTAATTTATGTCTTGCGAAAAAATGACTGCATCCGTTCTTGTTGTTCGCCACAAACGCTCTCACACACGGGCCCCTGATATCCATCTGTTTGCATACAGAAGGTACGGTAAATAAGCCCACTCTCTCTCTCCCTTGGAGCCCTGTGCATTCGCCAATCGATTCCCGGAACGAATCGTGACTGATCGTGGGCTATTTGGCTAAATTTTATTAGCTCACTTTGGTTGCAAATTTCGTTTCGATTTTCTTCGAACGGCCTAGAGAGTGGCAGCATAACAGCAGGAAGCAAAAAACGCACTCGGAGCAACATAAAACAGGATCGTCCGTTCCGTTCGGCGCCCTGCAAAACAGGCCTCATTTGAACGAAAGCCATCAACCGACGGATCGATGCCCATCCGAAAGGTGGCCACACTGTGTGTGTGTGTGTTTGTGATATTAATCTTTTACTGTTACCGCACCAAGGTTCCCCCCTCTGATTTATGGGGGCCATAATTTGCGTTAGGCTGACAGTCGAATTGCTGATTGTCGAACGGGATTGCTCCTCCGGCGGTGGGAGAGCTGGAAGGATTTCAACCCAAAACCCGAGTTTATGCTCGGGCGGGCGAGTCGTAAATATTAAGATTTGTGGTGCCAAGTGTTATCTCACTCACTGTGATGGGGGAACGATTGACAGTGGGTGTCGTAGGGGGTGTTGTGTTGTACTGGAGATACACTTCGACGTGTGGACAGAAGGTGTTCGGTGGAAGATCGTTCATCAGATCGGATCACAAAGGGATCGATCTAGAAGAAAACATTTACTACGGAATGTCCAGTATTTTATTTGAAATTTCAGATTGAGTAGCTTTGAATTCTTCTCAAAATCGTTTCGTTGAAATACCTTCCTTTTTTGAAATAAATACCAGTTGAGCTTACTTATTCTTCTCCCCTTCCTACTCGTTCTACATCGTCCAGTTCACTCGGCGAAACCTTATCGTATATGCTAGCTAGGCCGCCAGTTATGGAAATGACATCAACCAGCAGCTGCGAGCGATGGTTAATCATCATCGTCATCAGATTGTGTGTCGATGCCTCAGAGTGCCCGTTCTCACATCAGCATGATTCATACGACTGGGCTTTAAATTAGCAAAGCATGCCAAGTGAAACGGTTGCGGTGAGTCATGGGTTTGCAAATTGTGAGACCAGACAGGTCAGACTACACAACTGCTCTTTGTCTAACGCAGAATCACGTCAGAATGCAGCAATAACTTTGAGTTTGAGAAGCAATGCATGTTGCATACATGAATCATCTTATTAAATTGCCATTTCGAGTAATTTCGTTATATTTTGAAAGTATTTCTCATCTTTTAAAATCATTCACCCTTATACAGGCTTCTCAGATATTTTGTACCATTTATATATAGGTGGGCACCAATCCAGTTCCAAAATTGTAAAAGCCAATATATCATTCCAGTGCCAAAAAAGCCACTTTTCGTATCATTAATTAATTTGTCTGCTTTGTATTATTTCATTTCATTTCAACCGAAAAGAGTACAATATACCAATTAATCTTGCCTTCTAAATGTTGCATTTATTAGAGTGTAGTTGAGTCATAACAGATCATCATGATCGGGATTTAGTTGTGCACGTTAGGATTGCCAGCGATCATTCTGTTTGTGCAATTTACTTCTATCAATAACGAAGGAGAATATTTATTCAGGAGAGTCAGATACATACAATCTGTTCTCAGCGTTTAGGGCAAGTTTTTCTTGTCACCAATATAACTAATAGATAAAAAAATATAACTTTTCACAAGACAAGACTATCGTTAGAACGGTCAGTCGGGTCCATTTTAATAGAATTATGGTAGAATCGGTTTCCCTAGACTCAATATTCGAACTATCATCCATCATATTGTTTACTTTGCGCAAGTTGAACGCTAATGGGTATTATGTTTGTCATCTAATAACGTGAAAACGCCGAATAATTCATATTAGAGCAACTACCACAACGTAAGATGATACGCACTATTTTGTATGAATGAACGATATTTTCCGTAAAGATGACCATTTCGATTCCCCCATTTTAGCTTGTCTGATACGCGAGTCATATTTGTTTCTTCTGTCGGGAAGAAAATATTTGAGTCATGATGAGAAGCTGAAGTTTTATCGATTTGGATCAAGGAGTCATTTCAGGCGGCAGTTTCTATTTGATGGATGGTACTAGAATGCGCAATTTGTACGACTATTCCAAGAAATAACTAGCAATACCCGACAAATTTGGGTAACAGTTCCCAGTTTCAAGACATATTCGTCTAAATGAAGATGTTTTATTACAGAAGAATACCTAGATCTTACCCAAGCTCTCAGATTGTACGCTCTCAGGTGTAAAACTCTGTTATGAATCACAGATGAATGTAAGTATAATGATAAAAATATCGAAAATATCCAGCATCGATCACCTAACCAAACATTAAAGTTATTAAAATATGTTAAAAATCTTCAAAGCGGGCTTTGTACATGTTTTCCAACAGTTCTAAACTCACGCTGCCAATTCATACCAATGTTTACGATTCGATAGTTTTCAATTACACTCATTCCGTGGCAAACTATTTGTTGAATTACTTATGCCTCGCGCAAAGCACCCGCGTCCCACCATGGCGCAGAAGCGTTTGGTTGCGGAGTTGTTTGCACGCGGCAATCACGGTGCAATTTGAAAAGATAAACATCTAACTAGCAAAAGCTTGGCGTATTTTCGCCATTTCCAAAACTCCCCCCGGTGGTGCAGCAACTATACGCCATATACGCTTTATTTTCTAGACAAATATCAAAACACTACGCTCTAACTACCAGTAGGTGATTTCCACCGGCACGTGTGTGTGTGTGAATTTGAATATTCGCTTGTTTACTCACAAAACTGTAGCGCTCATCCTCCGTGCCTCTTTCACCACCACGCACTGTAGATCCACAGCAAACCTACCCGAAATGGGATTGCGGATTAATTTTTAACCAAAACACCGAACCCGTACCCGAACCGACCCGGTTTCCATTCTGTAATACATCATCCGGCAATGGGAGGTACCTGCCACTACAGCAGCACCAGGTGAGTACTGTCGTCTCCCCCACCCTTTGTCACGTGGCGTGTAACCGTAGAAATCAACTGGTGTTTTGAATATTTAACGACTTGTTGATTGCATCCATCCTGTACCACCGGTATACCGGGCCGGTCGAAATCGTACCGCAAAAGCGATCGCCCGGGCGGCTTTTTCGCCATTTTGCCAAAACGACCCGAAAAAGTTTTGCGTTACTTTCATTTTTATGCCACAGCTTTAGGACCCTCCGTGTAAACAAAACATGCATGAGCACTATTTTCTTGTTTTTGTGTTTGACTCACCTTCCCATTTTTGCTTATGAAATACATTCTGTCCCGGGCAGAGTAATGCATCGCACGGTTACTTTACCACGCGCCGTGCACCGTCAGCAGCCAATGTTTTCCCACGCTCACAGTGCAGCCAGTTGGAGTGACGGACGGAAGAGACGGCGGTGGTTTGTGGGGGACATTTTTGCTGTGTTTCAGGTCAGGTTGTTAGGCCAGGTTGTTGAACCGGGGAGCTTGGTTTGAGTGAAGTAACCACCGTACACGAAAACACCAACCGCTCAGGGACGGTGCGTACAGGCTTTTTTCGGAGGCTTTTCCCATTACTGTAACATGAAGTTTGGATGCTGATGTGCGTGGTGCAGCTAACTGACGGAATATCATGCACACGGTTACAGATGTAGACGAATTTTATCTGCAGTTATTGTGGATGTAAAGATGTTGTGTTGTTATATTTTCCAGCCGATAGAACAATGTTCTTTTCTGATTGCAGATACAACGAAGTTCACAAGCATCAAAGTATGTTCAAACTCAATTGATCGAACAGTGAGATTCAAGGCTGATTATTCTTTTACAACCTATTAGGCCAAAAATCATTAATTTATTTTAGATTTTAGAACATTTTTGTAATGAATTATAACTGTAATGAAGGAGCATATCTTCAAAATTCAACATTTTCGTGATTGAAAGACCTGAAATATTTCAAATACTATCCTTTAACGGTAACACATATTCCAAAAAATACATCTTTTCAGTCTACTAAAACCATCACAAAAATAAGGTGCCTATAGTCGATAAATTGTGTCTTTATACCAACACAATCACTCAAAAAGTCTTAATTTTAAGCAAAGACACAGTTTTTTATTTGTTTTCTCTGATACTTGCACCTTTTGGTCTCATTCCGCACTTTGCATTGAACATTTTTTGTCAAAAAGTATTGCATACAATTTTGTTGTTATTGAAATTAGTGTAAATCAACTACGGTTTCTATGTTACCCAGAAATATCGAAATAGCATTTCTTTCATTTCATATGAAGAATGATGCTACAATATACAAAAAAATAGTATAATCTGCCAAAATGGAAGCACTCAACGATAAATCTAATTGAATAAGGAAGAAAACTTCTTATGTTGCTATAAATAATGTATTTTATCTAAATTTGACACATGGAATACATTTATGCAATGCAACCACCGTTCGCATGGTTATCCTATCTGTTAAACAATTTATTTTATTTTATTTGCATTTGGTCTTGCATCCTTTTCTGATAATAATAATTCAAATCATACAAAAAAGTAGCAAAAAATCCTAAAATTTAAATGTTTTTTAGAATAAACTTTAATCTCACCTAAGCGATATTCTCAATTTGCTAGTATTTTGCCAATTTTGCGAACGATTCTTTTAAAGCGCTTTTGAAACATGCCCTTTTCTACCCACACTTTTCAACTGCTGCTGGCCCAACGGGCCGAAACAGATAAGCGCGTTTAATTTTCCACCCTACTTAACGTTTAATACGTCTTATCTGATTCGCTAAAATTCGGGCCCGCACTGTAAGCAGCAGCATGCAGCAGCAGCACCGGGCACCATGCCGGGCACACACATCAAAAGATCGCCATCGCTAGCACGCACACAGCCGTCCCACTTCAAAACCCACTTCTGCCTCAGCAAAAGCGACATTTTTCCTCCCAAATGTTCGTTCCCCTTTTGCTGTTTGTAATTTAAATATGTATATTTTGTTGAACAGGGCCACAGAGTGCGGGCAGAGCCATGGACGAGAATGGAAAAAATAGGGCGTGAATATTGTGACAGATTCCGTCCGGGCACGGCCATCCTCGGGATTTTAAGCCACCACTGCCCCCTCTATTCTCCTGCTTTGCACGTCACCCGGTACGATGGAGAATGGCTATTTACGCGGCCAGCCTTTGGTCCTGGGAAAGGAAAAAAGCAGAAAGAGAGCCAAAAAACACATCCCTCACTATCAGGTGTGCCTCGTTGCCATCTCGTGATGGTACAAAATCCGGTACGATTGTGACATTTCTACTTCCGGGCTAACGGCTGTGTGTGTACGAGAGTGTCCTGCGGGTGTGAACATTAATCTGTTCATATGCAAATTGTAGTCTATTGAATTTTCGGTAGAGATATTTTGCACTCACACCACGCGGCCCCGGGGGGGAACTACAGTCTGATTCCAGCAACTTCCAGCAACTTCCAGAATGGAAAAGAGTTTTGACGGTTCCCAATAGATGATGGGAATGAGCGAAGGAAGGAAGGCGAGAGTTGCAGGGTAGTCGTTTTTGGCATGTCTCCAGCCCGCCCCGGGATCAGTTCATCGTTTCCAGCTGACCGATTCTTGACGTTTTGTCTGATGGGCAAAATAAGTTGTCACTGAACCACGATCCGCAAGGGTCGTATCCCTCTCGGCGGCACTGTGTCCCGGTCCGGAGCACAACGAGGAAGCCTGCTTCTCATCCCTTCCGAGAGCAGGATGTGTCACCATTTGCGCATCACACGTGGGAGGACGCCGTTGCACTTGGGCGCAGATGGAATTACAAATTGAACAACCGGGAGCTTCTTTGCCGCGCAACTCCTGGCGGAACGGTTTTCGGTTCACACTAACCAGTTGTGACCGAGAGGTTTATGTTTCATTCATAGTGTGTTTGTTGGAGGGTGCAGTGTACAACATCGGGATGGGGTGATGTACTAGGGAGACCCAAGCGGGGAAGTCCAATTGGAGAATAAATCACTCCCGGGGAAAACGATTGGACAGGGCCAAGCGACACAGATTGAACAGTTTCGGTTTCGTGTCGGGCGGCAGCCGTTCGAAAGCAGTTTGAGCAGTTTTGCAATTTCTCTCCCTCTCTCAGGGGTGTCCTTTGCAGTGCCTCAACCCTCAGAAACCCTCCTCCCTTTGCTCATGGGTGGACAAAAGTCGTAACGGCCAGGCTTAGTCGTTGCGGTTTCGGTCTTCATTTCCATAACCAAATACCCAAATACCACTGCCCGCCTTTTGGGAAAGGGTACAATGAATGTAAATGTAATGCATATTTCAGTACACACACACACACTCACACACACTCACACACGGTCCGGGAGTTTTCGGAGTGCAGTTTAGTGCAGCATTGCATTGGTTCGACCTGTTTGCTCCACCAACACTACGCCTTGTCCTTGTTCAGTGCCACTGCGGTCGCTGTCAGTTGCAACGACGCTGACGGTTTGGGGGAAAGGGGAAGGTTTGAGTTGGGTGCCTCTCACTCTCTTTTCAAAACGAAAAACCACAATCAATATCCAGCCGTACGGCCCCCGTATGCAATCGATCGATTGAAGGTTTTATTGTTATGCTTTGCAGGTGCACCACGATGTCCCGCATGTGCACCTTGAACCTGTGCCGTGCTGCTCTCCCACAGTCAGCCGCCAGCTTCGTACCGATTAGAGCAAATAGTGCACCGCTGACATTGAGCCGAGATGACCTCAGCAATGAAAATATTCCATTACAAACCCTCTGTGTCCCTCTCACACACACACACACACACACACGACGTCCAACAGCACCGAGTTGATATTAAGCAAGCATATTTCGGCTACCAATCCCGGCTAATGGGATGGAAAAATATTTGAGTTCTGTTATACAGTCCCCTCCTTCCCCATGCACAGACTGGGAGACAGGGAGGGTTTGAGTTTTCGCATCGGTATTCATTTGAACCTCCTCCAACCTCCCACCCCATCGAGCCATCTCTTCCAATTTCAGACAGTAGTAACTCAATTAATGCGGACAATTTGATGATGCGTTGAGTCGTGCACTATTCGAATGCAATTTTGCACGACTCCTCTGATCCCCTCCCCAGCTTTTTTGGTGCGTTCCAACACTGCTGCAGTGTTGTGTTGATTGAATCAGTCGAATTAAGCTGCAAAGCAGGGCGAGTACAGCAGGGCAGCGATTCAAGCGATTGGTTTCAGATTAGACTGGAAGTGCTTTGCATCTAGTCTATCTTTTTTTAGACTTTTTGCTGGTTCATGACTTCTTTTCGTGTGGTTTTGTGCTACAAGATGCAACTCGGCACACCATCACCACCTTTCCGATCGTCGCTCACCTTGCTCCTCCTCATCGTCGTAGCCGTCATCGTCTGTTTGCTTTTCATTTGCAGATGTTTGCCAAGACGAGAGCTTTCGATTTGCAAAAGCAACATGAGAACTGCTTTTGCTGTTCTTTCCCATCAAGCAATTAGAGTGGATCGTCGTTCGTCTTAGCAGCAGTTTTTTGGTTTTGCTTTTGATGTTGGCTTCGGTTTGTTATGTTCTTTATTTTTCTACCTGTGCGCAAATGAAGCTATCGATTGCAGGGCAATGTGGGTGTGTGTATTGGGAAGTAAATTTCATTTAAGGTTTCTTCATAAGATCCGACCTTGTTGAGGAAGAACTTATTTAATTTGAGCTGCCATACTAGGTGTAGTCTCTGTATAATGAGCTTATCGGGGCGTGTGTGTTTAATTAATGTTTACTTAACATAGCTTAACGTGGAATAAGTGTGAGATTCATAGTTGGTTTCGTTTGATAAAGAGTAGTGGAGGCTGCTGCTTCTGTTATGCTGTTTTTACTCGACAAATAGCTTCAAGCTGATTATCGTGTGTGAAGTTTGGGTGTGGTTCTAGAAATACATCTCAATGATTCTTCCGAGATACTCAATGATTCTTGCGTACACTTGATATGTTTTCACTTGACTCAATTTTATGTGAATATTTCTCAAATAACCTATTTTCATACTTAATATTATCGCATTAAGCCATTTAACCAATAGTAAGGAAACAACATCTATACATTCATTAGAAATGTGTTTTTACATCGTTTTTTGTGCATTATTAGAACCATTATTCTATTATTTAATTTAAAATGTTAAAATTAACTCATTAATATCAATACCTTCGTTCAGTTACTGCAGATTAACTAATATATATTTATATTCTTCTTCTTCTTCTTTGGCACAACAACCGCTGTCGGTCAAGGCCTGCCTGTACCCACTAGTGAAATGAGTTTGGCTTTCAGTGACTCATTGTTACCATAGCAGGATAGTCAGTCCTACGGGCACGATCTATTCGGGACATTTATCGGGATATGTATCAGACCTCCACAGAAGCTTCAAAATAAATAAAACTAACAGTTATTCTAGTTAAGCGTGACTACTTAAAGTGAAATATCTAAATGAGATAGAATTTGAATGATGACTTAAACATGACTTGATGACTTGAGCGTTTAGTAGAATAAAATAACTCCTACTCAGCAATTATCTGTTTGAGTCGGATTAATCAATTAATTAATTTATTTCGAAATAACTTCCAACATTCATGTAGGAATCGACTAAGCCAACACTAGATATGCTGTTGCTGATGGAACCTCACTAGGAGGAATTATAGGAGGAAATGTATAAAAGTACTATACAAATATAGCTCGATAAGCAGCAACAGTTAAGACCTTATCGACATATAAATAAAGCATTCTATTTTTCTTTAACCCACCATTTTAATCAATATTCCTATTCACCACAAAAATGTTGTTTATTTCTATAAAACAAGCATCTGTTCTTGGTGTGAAACGTTCAAAAAAGCATCAGTCGTATCGAAAGCTAATGACAGAAACCACCACTTGACTGAAATTGGAAAACATTATACACTCCATCCACTACTGTTGTCCCGAAATGCTACAAAAACCATCAATTCAAAACCCCTTTCCCACACGGGCGGCGCACTATTCACCGAGAATATTATTAACTAATTCCTCATTTCTCAATTTCAACTTGAGCAACAGCTGAAATCGAGTTCACTTTTTTGACACTCGAAAAACTATCCCAGCGCAACAGCACACATCCACTAAAAACATCTAAAACTCCAAAACACCGGGTCCGAGCCGGTGCCACTCCCGCTCACATTCGAGTTAATGATTGCACTCGAAGCTGACGAGTGATCAATTAAGGATGCATATCATTTATCACTATCACTGTCCGGGGCGGGTACGGAAGAAGGTGAAAGGACAGGAGAGGAAAACTACCAGTTCTATGTGCAGCTTCGGTGACAGTTTGGAAATCAAAGGCTGGGTTTGAGTTTGGATCGTTTTTCAAAATCTGGTCGCGCGTTTTGCTGCTGCCAAGGTAGAGAAGGGCCGTCACACCGCCACACTGTCATGTTTCGGTCAAATGCGTTTCAGTGCTAAGGATTTTGATAAATTATCCTTTTCGGGTTGGGTGTGTGTGCGTGTGTTGTTGTTTAGTTCATATTTGGTTGAAGTTGGTTTTTTTTTCTTAAAGCCTTCAAGAATGGGCATGGGCAAGAAGCATTTGATGGTAATGAATGGAACCACCCGATACGTGATTGAATGGCTTTAATCCTACGCTGGCAATGCGGCTAACAAGCTGCACAATCATCTGGCATAAGAAAACGAGGTAAATTAAATATGAATGAATTAAATGCTTCATCTTGTGCTGGTCGAATTGAATTAAGAATGTGGCGATCGTGGAAATAAATTACCCTGAAGTAGAGGGCGCCATCCGGACAACGGACCAGCGGCTAGTTGTCTGACCGGTCAGACACTGGTCCGGCTTTTGCAGACAGTGGCAGGGAAATTAGAACCGTAATAATATATGTAGAATAATTAGTAAAATAAATAATCGCACTGCAACCCGTTGCATCCCTGGGACGCGGCGGTGCACTGCTCCCCGTCGGGCGGGCTCTTTTGCGCTCGGTTCTTCAAAAGAGAGATAAATTAATACGCATTTGTAGCAGGGGCTTTCGATTGAATTCGTTCGCAGTTTGCACACGGAAACGAATGCATGTCTTCCCATTTTCCACACTAAAGAACCCCGTCTACGTGCTGCGTGTGGTGCATTGGTAGAAGGAGGAGAGGCTGAACACGACTCAAACCGGGCTTGTATCTTGTTCGCTCGGCAGGTCCATCTCCGGGACCGAAACCGAAAGGAAAGTCTACCGCCTGCAAAGCCGTTCCTTCGCTTCCTAAAGATGGATAGTACAAATTGAACTTGCGGTTGTCTCCTCGAACATCGTTGGGTGCGTCGTACTACCCAGTCCAGACGAATAGATAATGTGTGCCTGCTGGTTAGGAAGCGCACGCCGCCCGGTCCACTAGCTCGGAACGGCTACAAACTAACCCGAAGCTCGTCCATCGGAGACAGAACAAATTTGAACTTTGGAGGTTTTGGACTCCGGGCCCGGCTACCGAATACAACGGCACCACTTGCAGCTCGTATCGTAGAACATGCCCTGTGGACATTGGAGCCAGGGCCCTGCGGATTGATTGTGACAACAAATTCCGATGCGACATAGAGCGTACAAAGTGTGCACGCTGCAGCATACGGGAAGCATGATTCACGACGACGGATGCGTTGCGGTTGCGATAAGATGTGGCCTCCCCACTGATGTGTATGGGTGGCCGTGGCCCCCTGTACCACCCGGTTCTATTTACTTTTGATGCCGAACGTCGCTGGCCGGCATGTGTGCAGTAGCGTCCGTTGCACTATTGCATTATTGAGAGTAAAATTGATGAGTGTGTCAAACGACGATTCGTATGAGGGAAATGGGAAAAATGGCCATGCGGGTAGTTTGGGATTGTGTCGGTTCGGGAGCAGGGACAGGACACGGGTTGGTAGGTCGGGTTGATAAGGAAGGCGATAAATGGGATGATTTTGAAAACGGGATGGAAGAGCAGCGGTGTTTGTGAAACTTTAAAGCTTTCTCGATGGAGTAGGGGGGGGGGGGGAGTTTTCATTCAAGCATCGGACTAAAGTTTCCTAGTGGACAGCAAGAAAAGAGGCCTTTGATGTTGTGTTTCATCAAAGAGGCCGATTGCATGTATGGATTCAAGGGGAATAGATTGAGTGATGCAGCAAATGATAATGTGCATTGCTTCAATTAGGTGACCATGACTCATTTTTGAGTGGATCTGGTTTCTCTTAAAGCATTGGACTGCTTAGGATTTAAGGAATTCTTTGATATGACAAACTTCACAGTCTTGGTGAAGGAGATTGAGGAGGCTTTAACTCAACAGGAAGCAGAATTTCCGTATTTTATATCTTCTCAGTGGGTTCTAAGAGTGTTAAATTGTATGAATCAAGACACAGTTTTCTAGCAAAACAGGACAGCTTTGGCTAGGTAGTGTTCAATAGAACTTAATGTTTAGTCTTGTGCAAATGCTAACAAAATCTTAGACTAATTAAATGGAAAACTACTGTTTCAGTTTTATCAATCTTTTTGCCAGTTTTTTAAAATGAATATGTTACTAAACCAGTATTCCATTAAATTTTTCGGAGAAAACAGCCAAACCTTTGTTGGTTAAATTTGTTTTGTATGTGTTACCTCCTTTCCTCTACTTATCAGAAGTTATTGTCTCTGTAAACTATGAGATGTTATAGGTTCCATTAATATAGTGACACTTTAGTAGTCTGGCTAACCATTAAATTTATTCTATTATGGAAATTCCAGTGAAAAACATTCCTATTTGCTACCTCTGACTAGCTTCCATTGTTGTTATCGAGAGCAGCAACGGACGGCGCCTTGGTAGTGTATTCGATAAACACACAGAATTCTACAAGACAAGATGTTATCGATTCTTTTCCAGAATGTGTCTCAATAGCAGCAGGGACCGTATAACCGGTCACGTGGTAAAGCTAGTGAAGAAATAGGCATAATCGCGTAGGTCATTACGCCAAGTATACAGAAGACTAAGAAACTGCAACTGAATGCGCCCCAAGCGTCTTGCGATATATTCTTTGCAAACAAAACAATAACTAAGATACACTTCGATATAAGTCGACAACAAGGCCAGACCGTAATAGTTTAACAAATAAAAACAATAAACAAAACAAGAACTAGACAAATACGTTTAATCATTTCAATCTGATGATGTTTGAAAGAATATATCAACCAGTAATGTGGGGTGTTCGCTGCGAAATCTGTCAGTTAACCTATTCTAGATTCTTAACATTTTAATTGCAGACGTTTGAAAATATATCTAGATCTGAGTCCTAAGTTTCATGTTCTTTTTAGGATGCTTCAACAATTAAATAGAAAGTGGTTATTATAAAAATTAAGTACATGTATTTTGACTTCTGTTCTCTAAGTCTGAATGTGACGCAATAAACTGTTCAATCATTCCAGTTGATTCTGTCAATATGATTGCCGCTCAACCGTTCCAATCAATAATCAGCAGCATCGATTAGTGCTTCAATGTTTCCCACAGCATGTAAAACATCATCTAATTTAGCTTATCCCGGAAACTCAGCGTTAGCGTACCTTTGTTTTGAAATCGGTTTCCAACTCATTTAATCCATTTCAGTTTGACATATATCCGCTTCGTCTCTACATCATTATTGCACACTATTTTTAGAGCCGTCGCTCCAAAAACAGAACCATTCATTTGACAAATGATGCCAGCGGACGGCTTTGGCGCTCGATCACCAGTTACGAGATTTCAATCAGCCCATTTGCATTTGACGCCCCGCTAATCGCTCCTTAATTGCAGCCGGCCGTAATCCAAAAATCAAAATAAATAACTATCAAACAGCCGCGTCACCCGGGAGTCGAGGGTATCTATCGGCACAACTATGAAAAGAATTGAGGCATACAGAATACAGCAAAGTAGCGAAAAAAAACATGAACACAACATATGTCCAAAATGCTCCTCTCGTCGCCAAACCTCAACTATCGAAACACATCAAAATCCGTGATAATCCAAATCAAAATGTTTGTTCTCGTCAGCATTCTGTGTTCGCTGTGTAAGCGGGTGTTTCTTTTTTTTCTCCTTCCTTCATTCCTCTCCCATCACGCTTTAGGTTTCATATTGAACCATCAAGAGGGGCAGCACACAAACGCCCACTGGTCCCAGCACGGGGACACATTCGAACTTCGGCCGAACAGGGGCCAATAACATTCAAATTCTATTCCGCCCACCTGGGACGCCTCGGATCGTTAGGCGTTCTAATGTTTGAAGAGTGTAAGCGCGCTAGCGTTGCGTAGCGGTGGCTGACTTCTAATCCTCGGCGAGGGTGAGCAGAGCAACATAAAAAAGCCAATAAAAAAGAATAAATAAGCTGCTGATCAAGGCAAACTCCGGGAAGTAGTCGACGGACGCACAACACACACGGACCGAACGAACGAACGAAACGAACTGAACGGTTGAATGAAGTCCATACGTGTCATGTCAAATTGGACGTTTTTTGGATGCTGCATACCCCTCGCTCTCGCTGGGCACTCGCTTACCGAAAAGTGAAGTTCCCATTGGGAGACGGTGCGTTTGAAGGATGCTTCCAACGCCGAGCAACCGGCGAGTTGCCCGACGAAAAGGTGGAGTTTAAAAAAAGAAACAGAGTAAAACAAGAAATATACGTAACGTACGTACGTCGGCACACAGAAGATAAACACACTCATAACGAAGACCACTGATTAAGTCGCACTCTGGCCGTACGCGCCGGTACGGCCTTATCTTTGCCGTGTCGAAGGTCTTTCCTGCTGCGGCAAGGCATGAGCGCGCGTGCCCGTGTAGAAGCTTCAGGCAGTAATCATCTCATCAACATAATAATTGAATCGTTCATCTCTCACTCGGCAGTTCTGTCGTTTTTTTTTATTTTTTTGGAGACCGCGGGAAGAAGACGATACAAACAACGTTAAAAAAAAGACGCGGTCGGGAAATAGCCACAAGGTTTGGTTGGTGTTACAAAAAAAGCAGCGCGCGCTGTCTCCTAAGTAAAACACCAAAATCAAGCCACTGAAAGAGAAAGAGCGGAAGGTCTCCCCTAGGGAGTATGTGTGGGATGAAATGATGAAGAAGACTCCAAACACTTGCCAACCCGAAGGCAAAATGTGTCTCGTCATCGCTCATCGTCACCCAAGCGAGTTGGCTGGAGTTGGTAGAGGACAGGTCCCTTAGTACATAGGCCGGTAGTGTTGTGTAAGCTTGGTAGAGCGTTTACGTTTATACCTTTCCGTTCCAGACTTTGTGTACTTCCTTCTCCCACTCTCTCCCTCTCCACTTTGCCACTTTTATCGTCATTTATTTCCTTTCTATTGGTCCTCCTTCTGGCGCGGCCGTGCTTTCCAAACGCCTTTGACTTCCTGACGGCCTGAGGTTTTGCTGGTCCACCGCTGCACTGGGAAAGGGACTTGAATCAATGAGAGGATTTTTTTGCTTCTTTCTCCCCCTCTCTTCTTCTTTCTTCATCCTTTTTATTCCTTCACATTTCTCACCGTACATTTCCTGTCCGTCAAGGATGGTTGTTCGATGTGGAAGGATGCTGTTGCCTACCCGATTGCCCCAAGGGGCTATCCCAGGAACGGGGGAAATTTCATCAAACTCTCCCATCCACTTCTTTTGGGAGTTTTTGTGTGTAATTTTTCTTCGCAAAAAAAAACCGAAGCAGCATCCCCTGGTAGAAGCAAGAGGCACACCAACAACCACACGCACACGAGGGACTTCCTGCCCGGCAGCAGTATCTACCATCCCGCGTTCTTCCGCATTTTACATCGTATCACATTGAAGCTTCACTGCCAAGTGACTGATGTTAGCAACAATTGCACAACGAACCGTACCGGGCGAATGGCAAAAGTATTGAAACGCGTACGGTACCCACAGACCAACCTCATTGGCCGGTAACCGGAGAATGACACGACTGACTCTGGCTCTGGCGGCTTCTCTGGAGCTGACGCGAAGCGTGCAGGAAAATGGGCCGCGAAAAGTAATTTCCTGTCCCAAGAGGTGGGAAACATGGGAAAGGCAAAGAGGCGATGGTTGTGGAGGAGTAGGGCGGTAGATCAAAAGTTCCAATCGATTGGGATAGTAGAACGAGGGGAGGTTGTTTTTTCCTGTCCCTGGGTTTTTCTACATTCTTTTGGAGTGGTGTTTTTGCCTAGCGTTTTCATTTTTCCCGCTGGAAATGTGGAATAGATCATAATTTTGCTTCTCTTGGTTACATTGAAGCATTTGGGACAAGGACCTCATGAAAGGAGAAATTAATTTTGATAAGTGATGGTGAAGTGTTGCAGCAAAATTGATTAAAGTGAAGAGTTTTCGTACCGTTTTGCTGTCTTCACTAAGTAAAAAATGTTGAAACCGTTTAAGATCGATGTTACAGATACATGAAACCATTATTAAACTAAGGATATTGCATATTTAGCGCAAAACTCATGGAAGAAAAGAGAATCCAAAGATTTACTGAACGATAGCTGTGCACAGGTTCCAACAATAAATCAAATCAAACCTGCTCAGCGGTTGATGCTACTCCAAAAGCTCAAAAAAGATACTGAAGCTTACCAGCAACGACTAGACAACGTAGCAAACTTGAGCGAAACGAACTTTGGGAAGACAATTTTTCATAATTTTCTCCTCCCTGCCCTCCTTAATGATGCAATATGCTTTCCAAATTGTGGTCGCAACGAAGCTCTTCACGTCTGTCGCTTGATCCTTCACGGTTTACTACAAACCCACCCACAGACTCGCGATGCCACAAAATGAAGTCTCGGAGCTGAGATCCCAGCACCGATGATCCGAGAGATAATCCGCTAGCAAAATTTGCTTGCTCCTCGTGTAGAGTCAAGCAGTGTCGAACGGAAAACCACGAAAAAAGCGAAACATACTGCTTACTACAACTCAAAAATAGCCCAAAAAGGTACTCTTTTTTATAACCTTTTTTTCGTGCTATCAAAAACCTTACAAAACTCGAGAAGCTGCTGCTACACTCCAAAAGTCTTGTCATCGTGGCCGTCGTTCCTCCCGTTTCGTTACCTTGCGGTGAATGGGCACGTAATAAAAACAGCAGTTTGCTAAAAAAAAACACTGCGTCTGCAGAGAGCTGCGATGCTACATTACGATGCTTACTGGTGCTACACACACTCGTACCACATTATTCAATCACTCTCGCACTTGCCCCGTGGCACTGTCGTACTGGGCAGCTTCAACCGCGTTGTCGAAAAAGGGAGGGGGGTGCGGCAATGATCATCGTTTGGATCAGAATGCTGACGTTTGAAGCAATGTTGCAGTGTTTCGCGAAAAACCCCGTGCGCAGGGCTAACAATTGCACAGTGAACAAATGAGCTGGTGAGCGTAACTTTGGTATTGGTATAAAATTAAGAAGGTAAAGGATTTTTGCGATGTCATGAGCTTTCGTGTATAAAATCAAGGTATAAAGACAAAGATGTATTCCACCAACTATAGACCTAATATAATGGCAATTTTATTGAAATTTAAGATGCATTTAATATAGCCTTTTAAGTGAGAACTAAATATTTCTGCAAAAAGTTCAAGGTCTAGTAGAGCAATTACTTCAATCTACTCATATCTCAATAGCTATATATAATAAGGAAGGACATGCAGAGATTAAACAATTAAAATACAAACTTACTCAAAAGGTTACAACCATCATCTAAGGTTGATATCAAAAAGAAAAAAAGAAGTTTATAAAGCCATAGCTTAACTCATATCGTTACCATTGCCATAAAATAACTTATAAATTAATTTAAAAAAATCAATTGAAATATAAAGTTCAGCAAAAGACCTAAATAGAGCTTTACGTCCTTCATATTACTCCATAATTCTCTTTCATTCAATATATTGGGGAAATATTGGGGAAATGAGGTATTCCTAGAAATCATAATTATCTCAAATTCTTCGAAATATTAATAGAATTAAAGATAGACTATTGACAAATTAGACAGCAAAGATATCCAGAATAATGACAATTTCCTTAATTAAAGGGTTCCTTAACTTATCGTTTGTTAATGTCAAGTGTGCTAATTTTTCTTATGATTCGTATAACTTATCAATGGACCCATGGAACTTACAACACTCCACTGACTTCGGGAAGAATTTGCGGTATTTGAGATGAAATATCCTTTCAGATTTCAACCCTTGAGGGACTTCTTGAGAAGTCTGACCGTTCAAACCCCATCCTAGTACGATCAAAGTTGAATTATTTTTCTATAGAACAATAGTTTAATAAAATATACAAATATTGTTGCTTATTTCGTAGCAAAATGTTTGACCATGTCCCTTTTTCCCATCAGAACTGCCCAGTGTTCTCTTCGGCCAATATAAAGAAACGTCATCTATTTACAAGTTTTGTTGCAATTGCTGCGGTGGCTGAGGTGCTTTCGCAACAACCTTGCCGATTCTTCCCAGCTCGTTCGCACTATACCTTCCACACATTTTGCATCCACTAACATGCAAGCGCGCTGTGGAGTCATCACTTTCTCACTACCCAGCGTGAACCGTTCCTTATGCTACGCCGCATACAGCTCCGTTGGTACCCCGGCGGCTATCTAGCGCTATTGCAAGGGATGGCTCCATAAAAAAGCTCCAAAGTATGGCTCGGTAGCTAGGGAAAGGCTACAAAGCGAACACACACACAAAAAACACATACACAAGCGTAATACAAAATAGCTACAGAAGAGTTGTAGCCTCAAACAACAAGACCACATGGCGAAGATCGTTAGGTACGGAGGACCTCGGAACCGAACCCAAAAAAAAAAAAACAGACTGCGAACCCTGGGCTATTCCCTGGGTTCCCAGGTGGGATAGGGCCGGGGCGGTAATAACGGGTACGACGGCGACCGATGGAGACATACCGCAACAGTGCGGTGTGCCGAAAGGAATTGAGAGAAAATTAAAAGAAAACTTGGCCGGGCTTTGGAGCCCGAAAAACTGATACAACGCGGCAACGTCGTCTACGATGGAGGTGGGAGTGCGATGGGAGCAGCATAGCTGTAGGAATTCATTTGTTGGCGGTTTATGATGCTATAAAGCGTGTGTTTTGGTCGACGGATGCGTCGCAACCGATAGCCTAAAGCCTTTTTTTTTTGGTTTGTTCGTACAGCGAGTAAGCGAAAAAAGCGGCAATCGCTTGTGAAGCTGCTGCTATGTTTTTTTGCTGCCGGTGCTGCTGCTGCTGCTGCTACTGGTCATGTAGACCGGACCGGATAGAGCGGATGCCAGTGGAGCTAGATTTATGAGGAGTAAACAGAACGTAAAACAATATAAAAAGGATAACGTATTTGATGAGGTGGAGGGGGGGCTACCAGGATGGCCGCAGGGAGCAGGAGATGGAATAAAAATGCTTTTCTACCCTTTTGTTATCGGTAAATTTAATTTCTTTTTTTTTTTGTATCTGTATGTATGTGTACAACACACTCCACAAGAAGGTTGCAAAACGGGGGGATTTCAGGGTTTTGTTTTACTCTCCTGTTTCCCCAACCCCATCAAACTGCTCCTTAAAGGTTCGCTCGTCGTCTAGGGCTGTGCAGTGCTGTGGAGTGCTCCGTGCCGCATCGGAATGTGGACAAAGTATTGCAAAAATGTTTAATATTCCACGAACGGGTTTGAGTGGAGAGTATTGATTTTTTATCACAATATCATATCATGTCGCCAGCGTCGTTGTCTTGTGAAGGCTGCAGTTCTTGTAGTTCGCTTTCCGCTTTATTAGAGCTTTCGTGCTTTCGCTGCAGCCACCGCCACAACAGGGCGCGCTCTTCTATTTGATTAAGATCATTGTTCGTTACGGTAGTGACCGAACCCCAACCCCCGGTGGTGCGCTGGACGTAGTGGCACAAACGGCATAATAAATTGAATAAACTCCAGCGAATTAATCTAAATTTCATCGGGGTTTGTAAAAGTTTTGTTTCGCTGATGGAAGAAACCTGGAGAGTCGTTGGGACGAACAAAGTGCAGGTTCCCACCAGCTACGATGCTTTGTTCTGGGCTAAAACAAAGAACATAACGCAGTGGAAAGCAATAAACCAATCGCGCTGACCGGTTGATTGAATTGATTTTTGAAAAGTAAATTGTAACTTTTTGTGAGGAGTTGTGCTGTTATTAGAAGATTAACTGTAAGCCTGAAGCAATTGAGTGTTGTTAATATGAATCAACATCGATTGTTCTTGCATAGATTTTGAATTTTTAAACATTTCTTAACATTTTTCTCTTCACTGGCATGCAAAATCTTTGAGGAATATGAAAAACCATGCCGTACAAGTGCCATTTTCCAAGTATCTAAGTCCAAATTTGACACTAATTTTGCAAAATTACAATACGTCCTATGCTTATTGTTTAATATCGTTCAATGTATTCATATTTCGTTGATGTTGGCAATGGAGAGAAGTTCACTGGCCATCTACATTTGATATCTACTCAAGTAACATGAGGATCCACCTACAGTCACCGGGTCACAACTTAGGTATACAGTTGCAACAAAGCACTTTCTGCAGTTATGTGTACAATTTAATGGTTCAAGGTCCCGAAACGAGAATCTCTTGCAACAAAAGACATAAATTAGATATAAATACTCTAAGGATTCTAAGGAAGAATTTCTGGAAAAGAAGATACCTAACACCATTACAAGTCATTAATTAAGATGAATCTTGTCCTTTAGCAGGTTGAAATTACAATGCTCTTTGAAGTCTACAACATAAATGCACGTATGGATAACATGGTCAAATGGGGTTCTATCCTGAAATCCAGAATCTCTTACTATGGCAAAATTCAGGGTTAGAAAACAGCATGACTTTGGAAAGTTTTATATTTATTCAGTTTCTTGTAATACTGCTTGCTGTATCCTCTACATACTTTAAGCTATATTCTTTGATGATACCTATGGGAAATAGGAAGTAAGATAAATCACATCAAAATCAATTTCAATTCAAATTCCTCAGCCTCGCCAACGCACAATGCGACCAACCACAAGATACTTGTGCTCGATGCTCGCGCACGCAAAGGGCCCGCCAACTCCGCAGCATACGCCTACTTTGATATCGATACGCACGGAGGCCTTGGGCGTTGAGTGATGCGAAGCGCGAGCATTGAACTGGCACATGTGGATGTCGATTCGAACCGGAGAGTTCACTACCGGCGATCATCCGGAACGTTTCCACTCACTCGCGGTCTGTGTGCGCTAGAGCCTAGGCAACAACAAAAACAAGTAGAAACACAACAACGTGCAAAAATAGACTGGTCGCGTACCAGCCGAGCGATTCTATTAGTTTCCAGAAATAGTTCGCCGCTCGATTGATGGATGAATTCAACCTCCAAACGTGTGAGAGTGTTTGTATCTAATCGAACTTCCTTCTTGCAAATCGCCATCGCTCATGTGAGCCGGCATGAGTCAGCAGCAGACGCTCAGCGTTTATTTTCATTCCACATTGAATGAAATCCTCCTTCACTCACTCTCTCTCTCTACTCTACAGCTAGCTGTTTACACTAAATTATGCATCAACGCCTTCTGCTGATTGCGACAAACAGCATCACCACAAACAATTCAAAACTTATTCTGACCAAAACAAAAAAAAATGCACCAGGAACGGAATAGATTGTTTGTGTTAAATGTGACGACAACAATTAATCGTACTATTTTGATGGTGGTGTGGAGAAAACTTCGCCCGCTGCAAAAAACTACAGCATCCGGCTGGATATTAATTATCGTTTAAATTTACTTTCTTGCCGTTTGTCCGTGCCACTGATAAGCTTTTTCCACTTTTCCATCCACGCTTCTTCCTCCCTAGGTAGGTGGTAGATTGTGGGCATTGTTTTCCTACCATCCAGAGAGGTCGTCCCTTCGCTACGCTTCGATAATGAGAAAAGTTTATGACAGTTTTGTTATTGCCCTTCGTTCCTTCAGCTATACCGTCGCCTTCTTGAAAGTAGAAAGAACTTAAAAAAGAACTTGCTCAGGAAAAAAATAGACTGAGGAAAACCCTAGAACAACCTTGCCGAAATTGAAAACAAACGATAACGATGGTCAAGTAAAAACCATCAGCCCCCCAAATCGAGCCACTGAGGCTGAATCGTTTGAAACGCGAAGCACGTTAAAGAACTGGCCAGCTGGCCGAAGAAAAGGAACAGCGAACGGTAAGGCGAGAGCAGGGAGAGCTCACACATTCGGTGAGGGGATAGAAGAAAAAGAAGACGAAGAAGGAAAAAACACATCGTGGAATAATTAAATGACTTGGCAGGTTTTTGAGGCGGAATTAAAATTGATCGTTTGTTGGAACCGTTCGAAAGCCGGCGCGCGCTCCGCGTTCGTTTGGAGGATGTTATTTTCATCCTCTTACACATTAAAATAGATAGCAAATAGATTGGTGGGGTAGGGGGGGGAGGGCATTGTTGATGTAAGTGGGGGAGATTGCAAAGAGGATGTGAGAGCGTGTCGATTCGTGTGATTTTTCCCATGGGAGTTGTTATTTTTGTGGCCTGAGGGGCTTGGATCATTGGTGAAAATTCTGGGAATGTAAACTTACAACATGCGATGTACATGCGATGAGAGATTTCCAGCACTTTTGAAAGTAGGTAACAGTAAACTCTAGAAGCGGAGTTTTTTATTTTATTTTATCTGTATTTTGTTCTCTTGCATTTGCCTTTTTTCTGCTCTTTTGCAGTCATTTTAACGTCACTCCAGGCAGTTTAAGGCATAACATTTCAGCGAGTAGATACAATTGATGCTTCTTTTTAATGCATATATATACTATCTAGTCAAGAGCAAAACATGTCTTTTTATTTGAATTTTGTAATTTTTTGCTCTTACTGATCCTTTTTTCATTGTATATTCCCTTAGTTTCAAGAGTTGAACGAGCAAGTTAACATCCGTTTTATGTTTTGTTTTAAGTTTTGTTAATATCCGTTTGTTTCAATCCAATGTAATAATCAAACGTATCTTGTTAATATTTGTGATTCATTTCAATCAATTCAACACCCAGTTTAAGTATAGTAAAACCAATATCTTATCGTTGTTTATTGTCTTTAGTTGTTCTCTATTATATGTATAACCATTAAACCGTATTGCTTTTTTCGGGTTTAAATGTCAACTTTTGTTACTTCCTATTTTCTATTTCATTTTATGTAAATGATACTCTTAATGTACTTTTTAGGATATATTTTTTATTGTTTGCGATAGAGAAGGTCAAACCCATTTCTAAGTTCTCCGCCAAAACTTAATTCCATTTCCTGATTATAAAAATCTATCAAACACAATAAATCATCACACAAAATCATGAATACATAATTCACGCTAAGCGCGGTCGAAAAACCGTCCACACCGAACTTGAACGCTCAACCAACGAAGCAATAAAACTTTCCTTCCATCGTCCATCCGTCCACCCAAAAGGGTAAACAACACGGCCAACAATCGACGCGCGAAATCCATCAATCAGATCATGAGGCGCGATCATGATCAGCAGCGTGCGTGTGCGCTCGAGAGCGCGCTCGCCTGGCCGCGGCCTTCGAATATTAAAACAGGCAATCTTAAAAGGCTGTACGAGTGAACGTGCCAGTGTCAATAGGTGGGAAAGAGATGGAGCAGTACGCAAAAGGCCACCAGCTTGGAGTCTGGCGACATCCAGTCGCGCTCCGGGGCGACGACGCCGCAGTGACAATTTTTCCTCTGTCCGCTTTATGGGGGTACGAGCTCGCGAATGGATTGAGACAATCGAAATTCAATCCAGCTTCAGGTTTAATTTGTTTCTTTATTTTAGATAAAACTGACAATTTGCATTAGGGTGTATAGTAAATTAGAATTATTCAACAAGTGGTTAGTACTTGTCTTCTTGTTTCAAGCTCCTCTATCCTTTAATGCCTCAAAAATACTCACTTTTCGTTCTCTTAATCGTGTCGATCTTCATATCAAGTATCAACTTACGCACCATAAACCTCCGCCGTGCGCTGAAGCATTTTTGTACGCAGCAAACTGTGATGGTATTGGTGGGTCTGTACTGACGGTGTACAACACCACAAAAAATGCGTGCACACGATTGGTGCTCAGGGACGCGAACGGATGCGCTGTTGCCGTTGTTTCGATGTGCAAGTCGCTTTGTTATTGGAAGTGTGGGTCTTTTCGAGGAAATCGCCTCAAATTGTTTTGTTCTATTTAACAACAGATAAGCAATTGATAAGATAGGAGAAAAAGTGTTATCTTGCAATGTAACAAGGTTTATAAGGAGGGTTTACGACCGATTTATTCATAAAATTGTTTATCTTGGCAGCATTTGGTATGAACTTTGCGGAACTTACAAAAATGATGTGTAGAGCATAAAGCGTTACAAAACAATTAAAAAGTATTTAAAGAGGTATTGCTTATTATTAATGAAATGTTGAAGAAAATATAATAAGCCATATGGTAGTTTAAGCTTATTTGAGTTGTTATTTTTTCAAGTGAAATTATCATGCCCTTTGTCGTCCGTATGAACTCATCGGTACTCACGATGAAATGATTTTTTTATTGTGCATGGGCATATATGGTTAGGAAGAAGAAAATGTATGGTTTAACATGGTTAGAAATTAAAAATAATATCGTTAGCATGTTAAAGAAGTTACAGGAATTTGTGTTTTATTTTTATATACTCTGATCACTATACCAAGGAAACGTATAATATCTCATGCGTTATTTTAGTAATTTCTATGGCCACTACTGTATGATGCCAGAAGGTTTAATACAACCCAGGTGACTTGTTGAAATGAAATAAATATGACTAAGAAATACGCTACCCAAAATTTGACCAATGCTCATAACAGCTAAAAATATCTTTATTCGACAAAAGTAGACAAAACGTCTCCAGTGAACCATAATACTGGTAAAAATATCATCTTTTTTTTAAGCAAAGGTTTATCTCAATTCGATTTAAATTTACCTTAAACTTAAGCACAAGAGCGATGTAATTAATAAGTAGTAACAAAATAATGCTGTTCAATAGATTTTGTTCTTCAGTTGTCGTATCTAATATAAAAAAAACTATTATAATAAATGTAAAATGGTGTCAACCCTATAGAATATTTGTCCGAGCCAAGCTCGAAAGAACATTGTATTCCCAAAAGGCCTATTGTTGTATTTACCACAACGGCAACGTTGTAATAATTACCTATTTGATGTTCGATTTCGGTCTCGGTTTTTTCAAACAAATTCGTCAAGATTTCTCAAATTCAGTATGAGATTTAGTTTCTGTTGTACTTTTGTCACAAGATTTCATCATCGGATTATTGAAAAAGAGTTGAAAAAAGGTACAAATAACGCAATTTTGCGTCTATTTCTACTGAAAAGACGCATCCAGCTTAGTTCAATTAAAGGTTTCTGCCGCTTGAGGGCGATCAACGCACACTGCCACAAGATTGCGCCCACGGTGTGAGTGTGTGAGGAAATGAGCGTGAATCAGCTTTCGCTGTGTTGGTTCGTCAAAAGAGGCCCGTTTTAAGCCCAGAGTTGAAAAGTTCAGTTTATGCTGTGCCTTAAGTATTCGTAACATATTTTAGAGTTTGATGTCATTTTTTTCAAGAATTGCAGTAAATGTGAAATAAAATCATGTTATGCTTTTACATGACTTTAATTAAACAGCGAATAATACGTTTAATTCAGTTGTTAAGCGTTTGTCAGTGCGTACAACATGTCAATTAGTATGAACTCATCGGTACTCATCTAATGTAGGGAAGCGAATAATAAACCATAAAATTGTTAAAATAGTATGATTACTCCAAGCCAGGTATGCCCATTGTTTAATTTTTTTTGTATTATTGTTAAATACCACAAACTCAAATCATGTGTAATATTTTGTAAGCCAATCAAACTACGGGTACGATTCATCTGTATGAACTCATCGGAACTCATCCTTCCAACTGGTTGAAGGTCTTGTAATTTATAAAATCAATACTTTTTAACTGACTGCTTACAATTAAATCCAGACAAACGCAAGCACATTTCGTGTGATATTCAATTAAATTATTTTCTTTGTAAAATAGTATGTATTAACATAGATAATTCAGACAATCTCAAGTGCATTCTGATGTATCGCACGTAACGACGAAGGTTTCAAAGTTGAAAAGCTTATTTTTATTTATTTATTTATTTATTTATTTATTTAAATCAAAGTTATCGGGCAGTATGCCTAAATAACTAAATGCTTACAACGTACATGTTTAAAGTATGGCCCTAGAACTAACTATGCTGACACAGCTGAGTAACGGTTTGATTGAAATCTGCTGATAGCCCTAACCTATTATAAACATCAATCATTTTGAGCAGTGGATCATTGGCACCAAAACCAGTCGATCTAAAAGGGTTTCTTATTAGCTCTCTACTTCTAAGACCTCTAGAGGGAGTAGAAAATCAAATAATATTTAAAATGTCAGGTGTACCAAAATCTCCAATTAATAATGTATGCATAAAAGTTATCTGAGCAGTAGTTCTCCTATGCTGTAAAGTCCCTAAGCCAAATAATAAACACCGAACATTATACGAAGGAAGTGGAATTTGGTTTGACCAGGGAAGACGATGACGATTATTGTAAATTAATGCAAAAAAGTGGCCGCACAATTTGGCCAATCTGATATGACGTTGTTGTAATCAAAAACATAGATATGTCATTTGACTTCTGTCAGATTTCGGCTTGATATCAGGCTAGAAAACGTATCGATTTCCATTTAAGCCGTCTTACATACTCCCATCTCCCAATGTGATGCTTAAAGCATTTACGTTGTTGACAACTTAGTAAGTTCAAATAAGGGTTAGACGACGACGGCAAGTAGAAAGATGATGACAGTTTTGGTCCAAAAGAAAAATAACCATACGGATTTTTAAAAAAATTTCTAGAACTAAAAGTTGGTTCTCATAGACATGGTGTAATAATCATATTCATATGGATATGGATTTGTTTTTCTTTGAACGTATCAACGAATGGATTGTTCGATTAAGCAAATGTTTTAGAAATCAAATATATATCTTCCGATTTTAAAATATGTATGTCATATATATGTAAGAATAATTTTTTTTTTTTATAAAGAAATCTTGCACAGACAGTTCACATCGTAATTTTGGAATAATGAAGCAAACAGACCTACGCCAGACAAACCACCATTTTGAATGTAAAATAATTTCAGCTAACAGCATCAATAAATTATTCCAAAGATGAAAATATTATTGTTGAACTGCATTTATAAATTTTGGAGAAGTGTTTAAATTTATGTGTAGTTACAGAGCAAATATTAACATGTAAGCAAACATTAACACAGACGCAACATACAATGAAACAAAACAATGTGTATGGTAGTATTCATAAGATTTTCTTAATTTTAATACTGTATAAAAAAATTAATTGGCGTCATATTCTTATAAATCTATACACACACATTTTTCGTTCTTCCTGTCATCCGTTAAAGAAATAGGAGTTACAAATTGTCGAACGCAAAGCGAACGTATGAACTTTGCGGAACTCGGCTACAGAAGAGTTTTCTAATTTCGGAGAAATCCAAAATATTTTAATGTGTAAAGTGTTACTACAATCCTAAGACAAACGTCTGCAACACACATATCGGAAATAAATGTTACTTAAAGATCTTTATTTGCCACAATTCTTTATTCTTGGTTGGATTGTCTGCTGCAAGCGACGTATGAACTTTGCGGTACTCACGTTCAGCCAAATGTTTGCCATACAACGCGTATATAATGTAATTGATTATTTGTGTGAAGATGACTAAGACTGAAATGTACCTAGGGTTTTAGTAAGAAATGCTTTTTAAGTTTACAAAATATTCATTGCCATCAGATTTTCAATACTACTATGCGCACCATACGCACCATAGAAATTCCATCGATCTATACACTGAACTAAATTTGTTGTTGAAGTTATATGAATTCACACTCTTTCATCGTATGACTAAAAACATACTAAATTTATGTACTAATCCTTAGGCGTTTAGGTTAAGTATGTGATATTTGCTAATCGAATAACATTGTAATTGAAACTACCGAATTTGATACTAAAAAATTGCCGTCGGTTGATTATTTAAAAATATAAATATTATATTTTCTTCAACAAAACATGAAAAGAACGAATCTACGAAACATTTTAAGAAAAACAAACTGACTCATTTTACATACAAGTAATAAGTTTAACAAACATTGGAATTAACATAGCTCCGCGTTGAAGAGTTATGCTATTTTTTAATTTAAGTTAAGAATTTAGTACTGCAGAAATATTCGGTATTTTTGGCCCTTTTCTCGTTTTACTATAGTCATCATTCACAGTCTACTTATACGCCTGTATTATCATAAAAATTATAATAATATTGCACAAGAAACAACCTTGCGGCGTGTTCAAATACCATACCATATAATGAGTTTTTAAAGCATTTGGAACATTGACACATTACACAAAATGTTTAATGTTTTCTAACTATCAACTAAAAATTGTAATAATAGCAAACAAAACATTGGATTCTGAATAGGTGTTACAAAATGTTTTATTTCGAGACTCTTTGTAAAAATGACATCTTAGTTTCTTTCATTATTGTCTCTTTTTCTTTTTTATTTTTGTTACGCTCTTAACCTTCGGTTTTTTATCTTCCTTTTTCGATCTCATGCTCGTTTATCTTTTCCTTCTCCTCTTGCTCATCAGCATGCTCGCCATCATGTTCTCCTTCTGATTCTTATTCCTGTTTTGTGCTCCTCTTCGTCATCATTAGCACCATTATATATTTTTGTATAGTTGTGTAGCTTAGTTTTTTTTCTTACTTCTTCTTTACATTACGTTTCACTATTTCATAGATATTTCTATTTGATGTGTAGGGAGAAATTGCGTTATTATATGTGTGCTTTACGAAATAAAGTCAATTTGTCTAGTTCATTGCTATTTTTAATTTTTAAACCCCTTGAATAATCCAGATTTAATAAGTTCCAGTACATGTTTTGACGCTGAGTTCAATCGATTCATAATAATATGTCTGGCTTCTTGTATATTGTCTATCTTTTTCAAAACAGTTCTAGCTACAAATTTGCGTCCGATGATGATGAGATAAATCTGAAGTCATTTTGTGGATTCTTTCTTACGTTTACCGCAAAGTCCTTTTCTGAACAAGAAACAAAACCTGTTAATTGCTTAACACGTTTTGCCCTATGGCAGTCTCCAGGGACCGGCGGAACGGAAACCCTAACTGCAGCAAGTTATGCTAAGCTCTATGTGTTGCTTGCCTTGAAATGTTTGAAATATTTCTAATGTTATGACTTCCCGAACGTACGAATATTATTAAATTCATTATTCATTATTTAAACTATGAACTATGTTTGTTGATTGATTCGGGTTACAATTGTGAAGTATTTAAACCGAAACCCCACCCAGAACCGTTCGGAATCGTCCAAAATTGTCGAAGCCCGTCGGAATCGACTGGAATCTTCCGGAATTGTCCTGAATCATTGAAGAAACAGAATTGTTATTTTGCAAGCTCGCTTTGCTGTTTTACGGCTTGTACTTTACGTGTATGTATGGGAACCAGGACAGCTACTAGAATTGCTTCGGATCAATGACAATAGAAATGTTTCTGATAATTTCAGTCATGTCTGACGGTTCCACACGGATTCAGGCTACTTCCTTTTTAGCTTCCTTCAGAAATTGATTTCAAACAAATTTCACAACCAACTTTCCGTCCCACCCGGTAAAACCGACATAGAAAATATTATAGAAAAATAGCAATTCGATGAAAGGTTAAGTATTATCAGCCTTGCATTATGATGCATCGATCCCAACCTAGTGTAGCGATTGTTTAAGATCTGTGCATTTGAGGCATAAATAATATCAAATAACTGAAGAGGGAAATTAAATGTATTTAAGCAGGAGTAAAGGAAATTAAAAATATCGCAATCGTAGTAAAAGAAAAAAATGTTTTTTGCTGTATTCATTATATTTTGATTAGACCATTACCAGTACAATTCCCGTCCATTTACAATTATTTTAGTTTAATTATAGTGTTTTTCTTCGATTTATTTTAGTGTTCTTCTAGTGTTTTAGTAATCATGGCGCGTAGACAAATTTTAAACTTTTTTGTTTTATCTAGATTTCCACCAGACATCAAGCGATTAAGTTCTAATGCAAAAGAAATACTTCCGCGTTAACGACAAAAACCATTGCTTGGTACTCACATGCAACTAGGCCACAGTAGTGGGCTTGCCGCTACACTGTACAATAGCAGATCCACCAAACAAGAAAATACAACCAAAGTAGCTCATGGTTTCAATTCTGGTTCCTTCAAAAAGCGGAACTAAGCAGCGCAGCAGTAATATTTTGGCCTGCTCGGATCGATTTGTTACGTACTCGGCTTGGATGGCACTTTCAGCAGCGTTCGGGCATTTTTCGGCACCTTCAAGTTTGTTTTCTCCCGCAGCAAGGCTAGCAGTGAGTTTAGTGCAAACCGTGTCTGGCCTGTAGCAATGGCCCAAGCTCGAAGATTTTGAACAAACGTATTTGATCCATAGTCTTCATTATCTGTACTGTCTTCAGTATCGTCGTCAGTCTCACTGTACGGATCAGAACTGTCAAAAATGCTCCATTCGTCATCGCTACCGACGTCGACGTCGCTTTCCTCCAAGCTATCAGTGGACTGTACAGATTTCTGCGGTACACTTTCCGCAGCTTCCGCCATCGCTACAGGTCCATCTAAAAGCAAAGCGCATATAAAATTATTGCTTCATTCTTACAAACAAACACAAACTGCTCGTTTCTAGCCAGAGAACATACCAGGTGCTGGAGAGTTGCTTGTCGGTGCGATTGCACTTTCCGGACGGAGTTTCGTCTGCCGTTCCTCCGCATCTAGCAAACGTTTCCGATTGCTGCCTATTGTACCATATCCACCCGGGGCCATTGATTATTTGATTCGCACCTTACGAAATTACAAAATTATCGCACTTGCTGCGAGCTTTTTGCAACTGCTGCTTTCCTTGTAAGATTGATCACACAATTCTAAAGCAAAAGCTAAAGGTAATTCTCCGTGCCGTGTGCGATCAGGAACGCGATGGTCAGAGTACTGAAGTTAAGATTGTAGAAAAGAGAAAGAGCGATAAACTGTTCGTACGCCAGAATGAAACAAAAGACACATAGCGAGCGGCCATTGCGCGTATGAGTGTGTGAGTTTGGTCCAATGCAAAGGGAGCTTTTTCGTAAACAAGCGCGTCAAAATATTGCTTTGGCAGCTGTAGTTACTAATTTTCAAAACCAGAGGGCGCGTTAGCAGAGAAACGGATAGATGGCGCTAATATTTGAATTGAACGTTAAACTGGTATAAGATGGAAAATCGAAAACGAGTTGAACTTTCACGATAGCTTTTAGCTGAAATCTTTTAAAATGAATGTAACGCATGCAACAAACAACTGATTTCAATTAAAATGAATAACGTTTTCGGATAATCTAGACAAAAAAATTGCCGATGTTCGGTACAATCAACATTTGAGTTGATAAAGATTTTGTTTCTTTATTCGTCACATTTCATGGTACGGCTTCTGGTGAAGCGCTCTGCCTTCAACATACAGCAAACGGATATCTGCATAGCATCGTTTAACATCCTAGCTCGTGGTAACTTTCCTTGCGTATCGTGTTTTCCCCTTCAACGTAGTGGCTTTGGGCCGCGCAAGCCCTATACCCCTTACTGGCGGTGCAAATGTGGTTGAGCTACTATAACCAAAGTGGTTTCATGCATCTCCTGCCCTTCTTACTTCAATGAATGCAGATGAAACAACGATTAGATCCTAGGTGTAGATGTAGATGTAGCCTACCTTACAGCAGATACGAGAAGAAAATCGACACGAAAGGGTGACACATTTTGGACACGACAAACATCGATTTTAAGTAATTTAAAAAGTGGTTCGTTTTTTGTTGGTTAGTTTCCCGTTCAATTATGCTACCGAGGCTGTAGTACACCCTTTTCTGCTGTTACATTTGATTTCCATACCCGCGCAGAGTGGTTTAGTGTTTTGATTGGGTGCGTGTGCGAGGTGGCTATGGTTAGTGCATGCCAATGTGCGTAAGACATGTAAGAAGAAACGTGATTTTTTCCAGATGGACTCTATGGATCAGTTGTATGAGGATTAGTTTTGCTCTGTATTGTTAGCTACGGTAATATGTTCTGCAGCTGCTCAATGTGTGATTACGATGTTATTTTCATGGAACAGGTTGGTATCGAAAATGTTCAAAACAAAGGCATTTGAAAAGGTTTTTCTTAGGAAAAAAATGCTAATTCTAGGATGATATATACCGATCAGAAACAATAGGAAAGGTACGTATAAAACAACAAAAATGTATAACAAACTATAAAAAGAAACTAGAATAATAAACATGATAATATTTTACAACAGAAAAGATGAAATACAATCAAAATTGATTGGCAGAATAATAAAGAACATAAATTCAATAATATGAAACTCAACATAGACAGACTTATATTGTTTTATCAAAGTAAGCAAGGCATAAACCAACAAAAAAAAAAATAAAATTGATAAGTAAACAAAAACACGAAGAAATAATAGTGAATAGGAAATTGTAGCAAAAGAAAAATTAATAAAATAGAAAATAAGCAAACATTAAAAAAAAACAGAATAATCAAAGAAAATAAACCTCAATAAATAACTTCATCAAATAACAATATCAGAGAGAAACAAACACATTAAATGCTATTTTAAGGGAAAGAACAACCCGCAAACAAGTCTACTTTAGCAAACAAACATTCAAAATAGAATGTGCTTTTTTAAATTCGGTTTTGTTGGTGAAGCACGTGAAAATGTTTTTATATCACAAAATCATTATGTCCAGTAAAATAAAAACTAAAAACCATCCACTCCATTCGCACCATTACATGCCATCGGTATATGATAGTGTAACATCTAGAGAGGCTTGAAAATGTTTCAAATTCGTTTTACGTACATCTTTTTTTTTGTTAGAGCGTATTTTCCATTACATTGGGACAGGGTTTGGTCAGAGGATGGGGAGTCATTAGTCATTAGGCGCATTATAGCAATATAGATTTAAGTAAGTGAGTGCTAGAAAGAGACAGAGTGGCTTAAACGCTTAAAGTGTGTAGGTTTTGATTTGCCCTTTTCGGTTGCGATGTATTAACTATCTTTAACTACACAGCGAAATTTGTTGGGCGCGGTACATTTTAGTGTTTTCTTCTTAGTTTTTTCCCCGTTTTGAATGAGAAAACTGCCCATTACAACATACTCAATTGTTTGTTCAGTAAACAGTGAAACAGATGAACTTTCTTCGTTTTGTTTGTTTGTTTGTTTGTTACCCCTATAGAACTACTACCCTGTTTGGCTCCAATAGTGTGGTTTGATTTATCTTATTTTTTCCATGTGTCTTAAATTTAGTTTTCCATTTCGAAGCAGTGAAAATGGAAATGGAAAGCGACGAAGCAGTGAGACGAGAAGCGTGGAAGGTGGGAACCTGCCATGCCATTGTGTTTTGTTTCCCTGATCTTAACTGGCATCATTATGTGGCGGTTTGTTTGTTGGCATACAGCCTCATTTGGAAATTGTGTGTTAGCTCACAGTGAAAAGTTTATTAGCGGTGTAAAGTTGCAGTGCTGTTGCTTGCTGCTGAATGCTGAAAGACGGCATTACAGAGTAGAAGGGAACGGGTCACGGAAAGGTAAGTCGCTAAGGCGAAACATCGGTTAACGCAAACCAACAAAGCAAGAGTGAACACGTAAACCGAGCGAAGGTTTTGGTTAGTTTGATGAAAATAAATTGCATCCCACAGTGTGCAGTGCGCGTGTGGCAGGAAAGGAACGAAGCAAAACTAACGCCACGAACGTAAATGTAGCGCGGAAAAGCTCACCAGCACCAACAGGTTCTGCACATTTGTCACCTGGATTTTCGGTTTTGGTTAGTTCTTTGGAGGTTTTGTTTTGCTTTGCTTTGCGTGTTTTTTTTTTTGCTAGTTAGGCTAGTAACTCTTGTGTGAAACATTTTTGTCTTTTCCGCTCCACTACCGCTGCTACTTACAGCTTTTGTAGCTTTTCCTGATTTGCGCGCTGTACGTATATGCGTGTGACGCTTGGCTACGTGTGTTTATACATGTAAAAAACTTACTAACGTAACAAAATAGGTGTACATCTTAGTGTAAACACGTGTATATTTATTCGATCTTTAGGGGCGATTTTGTTATCTTTTTACTGTTGTTTTGTATGCTTTGTTTTGTCTTCTTTACACTGTTTTGATGTTGTTGCTGTTTGTTTTTGTTTTGTTTTTCGATTTTGATTTTACCGCTTTTAAACTTCCACTCTGTTTTATTTGATTTGTGTTGTCGTCGTTTGTTTTGATTTATCACTCATTCTCTCGGATATTCTCATAGTCGCTTCGTTTTGTTTTTTGTTTTTTGTTTTCATTTTCACTGCTTCTATTTTTATCGTTTTACACCACTTTATTTTTCTTTAACGACATATATAACGATTTTTTGTTACGTTAACTTAACTGCTATTTCTCAATCGAGATACGATCGATCCACTCAAGCGTACCTCTAACTACGTACGTACCGTGTGTGTGCTTTTTTAACTGGACAATGTTGCTTCCGGTGCAACATGTGCTACACGACCACCACCACCACCGTCATTTCACTCGAGTTTTTAGTTATACGTTCTAGTTTCTGACGAAGGATGGCGCGGTTTTTTCTTGTCTAACCCTTCCAATTTTTACCATTAATTGAGGAACATTCTCTTGGTGCTGCGTTGGCCTGAGTGTACGCGAGTTCGCCTCCTCCATATTGCATCAATTCCGATGCCACTTCTTTGTCTATTCCCCCAGCAGCTGCGTTCGCAACCGACATGTTGCGCTTTGTTTTTTTTTTGCGAATCGATCGGCGGCTACCATTTTGTCACGTTTTGTCGTCGATTGCTCTGCTGTGTGGCAATGTGGTAAAACTCTTCTCATCGCGACGCGGCGGACATCGCGCTGATGTGCTGAAGTGTCTTCCGTATGCAAGCACCAGCCACAGACGTGATGTGGAATTTCACGGACGACTCCAGCCAAAACGGGACGAACCATCGGGGGCGGCCATTTGTTTTGTGCCACTGCGCTGCTCCCTGTTTGTCTCAATCGAACGCTCGGGGGCTGATCGAAACCTGGCGAGGTGCGGGGCAGCAGCCACACCCTAGATGTACTTGCCCAGGTCGTCATGAAAGTCGTGCAAATAGGCAATTAGCTGGGGGAACGATGGCCGCTGCTTGTAGTCCGCAAGCCAGCAACAGGACATTACCGTGTAGCTGCCGAAAGAGACGGGGAAAAGCATTAGTGTTAGCGGTTTGTGGTTGGAGGGTGAAAGAAGAAGCAAAAGAGAAGCATAAAAGAAGAAAAACGCGATCGTTAGAATTCTTCCCCCTTCCCGTTTTCGATTCCTGGCTGGCTGGTTTTTTTTTTTTTGGAGGAGCTGAAAATGGAAATGTTTTAAGCTTCAAAGTAATTTGCATAGTACACCATCGGCAGCCAGTCGAACCGGGCGAAGGCTCGGTTGGTAATGCAATTTAATAACGAAATGACATTTAAACGATTTTTTTTCCTATCTCTCTCTCTCTCTCTATTCGCTCGAGCTGCAGTTTCCGGGCGATAATTTATTCAGGTGTTGCACATGTGTAGCGCAAAGAGGGAAGGTTTCAAATTTAAATAAATTAATGAGTGAAAGAGGGGAGAAACTCGGAACAGGGAGAGAAAGCAGTAGCGGAAAGCGAAATGCTGACATTCAATTAAAAGAAAGGTTTAGGTATGGATTGCGCTTCAATTGCGACAACAAAATGGTGCGCATCATCTCATCGGTTGGTTGGAGAGGTTTATATTCGATTTTGAAAACTATTTGTATCAAAAATTTAGCTTTTACGTTGATATAAGCAACTTTAAAATTATCCTGCACTATTCTGAACTATCACTAACTATCTTATCAAGAGTGGGTTTGAAGTTCATAAAAAAGGGCTAGTAGATGAATATTAAAATAATCAATTCAGCGATTAAAATCAGAATACACATAGGATAGGTTAAACCTTTGAGATATGGGCAACAAAGTGCTTATTGACCCAGTCGCATAGGGAGATCAAATCATTGAACAATAATGATCCACTTTGCCTCAAGTCATTTTATTGTTCTTTAGTTAGATCAACGTTCGAATACGCTTCAGTGGTAGTTGATCCAATCCTTTCTGGATGGATCTAAAGATTTGAAAAGGACCAAAAGCGTTTCACAAGGTTCGCTTTTCGACGAATGGCTGGCCCCAATGCCGCTATGCCCAGCTACGAATCTCGCTGCAATTTGCTAGGTCTAGAATCCCTCGAAGTAAGGCGTTCTCAAGCGCGCGTCCAATTCATCGGACGCATGCTCAATGGTCATATATATGCTTCAACTCTCCTTGAGCAGATCGGCTTGCACGCCCCCTCTTGAAATCTAAGGACACGTAGCGCACTAAACGTAGTTTCTCGTCGCACCACGTTTGGTTCGAACGAGCCTTTTCTTCTGTGTGTTCGCGCTTTTAATATTAGCACAAATCCTCCCCACCCCCGTTTATAATCCTTTTCCCTGATACTCTTCCCTATCCTCTTAATTTCCTCATTCTCTTTTTTCGGCTATCATTTCTAATCTTATTTTTTCTTCTTCTCTTAAGTTTCTATTTTGATATAATGTCTATTTTCATGTGCTCAAAAGTTCTCTTTAGTATTAGGAATTAAGATAGGTAAAGTTAGGAATTAGTTAAATTAAGGAATTATTAAACCATTAGACTGACTTTTTAAATAAACTTGAATTGAAATGAATTGAATTGAATAATCAAGTACAGACCAAACAACCGATAAGTAGAGGGTCTTTAGATAATGAAGAACGGATATGTAAGCTCCAAAATATTTGAATCTATAGTCCACTCACATATCCTCTTTATTGCAAGAAACTGCATTATACCTCAGCAACACGGTTTCTTTCCTAAACGTTCTAC